>DWIC01000573.1:0-11252 GCA_018248135.1 Battus belus
ACCTTAGATCTCATCGTTGCTTCCCATCGGGCAAGATTGAGGTCAAACGCACTCAAATACTTACAAAAAAAAAAAAAATAACTGTTTAAAGAAAGTTGCGTGTATGTTGTCTAATGAATGTCTTTACCTTTAGAAAGTACATAGGAAAGTTTATTTGAGAGAAGAATGTGGAGAAAGCAATGTTGTGCAGTGATATAGAAGGTTGATAAATGTATTATGTGATGTGTGTGCAGTGTCGACGGACCCGTACGTGATGGAGGAGACGAGCGCGATAGGTTCGCGCGCGCTGGGCTCATCGCTGTGGGAGGTGAGCGCGCTGCGGCGGCACGCGGCGCCTGGTGTGGCACGCGCGGCTGCCAGCGTGCTGGCTGCTGCCGATCAGCGCGCAGCTGCGCATGCACTCGCGCCTCCCGATGCAGCCGTCAGTAACCCTCTTCACTTTTTACATGCTTTTATTGCAATATAATATGTATTCCAACCTAATATGTCCTGCCATAAATAAGTCTCCTTATTTATTATTAGTAGGATACTGAGTATTTTGGCATAGTGTAAAAATGCGGCACAAACATTTCCAAAAAGGGTGATGATCCTCAGTCGTGGGTAATAGGACGCATGGGAGAGCAAAGAGGAGTATGTGTGCATCCTAAAAATTAGGCAACACTGTACTACGTACAGACCTTAATTATATCATTGTATTATGTGCACCACTTATCAATAGCACTTTGTATATTATGTATGAAAGTCAACGTTCTTGTGTAACTTTGGTAGTCAAAGGTCAAGACAGACATTAATAATTACATTTTGCACCAGGCATATTCGGAATCCTCGTCTCCATTGCTTTATATTAAAGATGATGAGAAGATGAAAGATTCTTAATAAGTAATGCAAAATGTGTACATCATTTTTAAATCAATTCTTCTCTATCTTATTAACATATAATATGTTTTGTGAACAGATGTTTGATGCTGAATTAAAGAAGAGGTTCAAAACCATTGAGATGAACTTCATGCGGCCGCAGGGCATGGCGTTGCCTGCCGGCGAGCGCCTCACGCAGTACTGGGAGCTGATGGCCTGAGTCCCAATATATAACTCCGCGTCTCTTTATGAGGTCGCTATTTATTTGTATTTCAATTTAAATTATTTGATTTTGTTACTTCACTTTGTTTTGGTTGAACTATTTAAATAATTGCTAACTGAAATTAAGTTTCATTTTTATTATTCAAGAGAAGTGATTGTATGCGCACAAAATTAAATGATCGACCAGTTGTTTTTGATCTTTTAATTTTGTTGTGGAATTCATCAGGTTAAAAAAATATATATTTACTGGACGGGATGGGAATATATCACTGTTTAACAGTAAATTCACAATGTAGTTTTTATAAATAAGGATGTTTGCATCTGGCAACATTGCCTGCCATTAATCCCTCATAATTTTTTTTTTATTTTGTTGAACATATGTATCAATGTAAGATGCGATATTTAACGAGAAATCTAGTTTATAACGATAATGTTAAGTATTATATTGAATACGTTTTGCACTCAAATGTTAACGCGTAGTTGATAAGGTTTGTTGTGGTTTGGTTGATTTTATTTTTTTACGAAGCCAGTGTACCAGTCTGTGATCTGAGGGTAGGAGTTTCTTTGCAAATGTTAAGGTGGCATAGACACCGATACATACTTTTTGAAAGGAAGAAAAACTGTTATGTTTGTTGAGTACCTAATGGTGGGTTTACCTGGTAAAAACATGCATGTATAAGCACCTTGGAAAAGGCGTCTCCAGAGATAAACAAAAAAATCTATCTTTCCTTAACCGTATGTTACTTTGTCTAAATGATTACTTCACACTAAAAAGTTTTTGTCTATATTGTATCAATTCACAATTAGTAACCAGTTTATATCATAAGAAAGATAACCTATGCCGCTTTAACTTTGCAAAGGAAATAAAAAAAAGGAATGAAATTATGAAAGTATATGTATCGGAGAATGGCAACACACTAAATTTGTTTTGTTAATTTATTTACTGGGGATCTTCCCTTCCATTCTTTTGTTTGAATACTTTTCGTATTTCATTCCGGTTACTTTTAACTCTCTTGTAATTATTAATTGTTGTAAGTGTAAGACCGTTACACACACACATTTATAATTTAATTGAATGATAAATGTTATAGCAATGGTGTTCATTTTCTAATGTGTTTCAGTTTAACGAAAAAAAAGGCTTTCCTCTGCAGGAGATACCTTATCCTCAATATCTGTCAAGTTTTTGTATGAGAGGTCAAAGTAATGAAAATTATAATTTTAAACAAATTCTGAACCGGTATTAATAAAACTATCATACGGTGTGTTCAAAAAGTATCGCGAAGTTTTTTTTACAATTTTCTTCAATTGCAGGGGTGTGGTGCATCATGAGTTCTTTCCATAGGGTTGAATGGTGAATAAGGAATCGTCAGATCTGATCAAAACATGATACTTCCATATCGTTCATAACAGATACATAATTTGAAATTAAAAATAATAAGAAGCTTTTACAGATATCTATTCATTACAACCTATTTTTTTTTTAATTGCACAAAGGGAAAACACCTGTCGATTTTTAAGTTGTAAAGTTGGACATAATGGAATTCACATGTTTTATTCTGTCACTTGTCATATGTTTATTATGTACAATGGTAAATTTTTGTGTGTGTGTTTAGCGGATTTAGTAATTTAGGATTTTATTCAGTAAAATTATGTATATTTTACATGGTAAATGATAACTGTAGAATTGTTTTTACAGACAGCCATATTTATTTTAAAGATACCTCGCAGTTGAGGGTGCGGTGAGACGGTTTAGACCTCCATTCACAGCCATTATGTGTCTAATTTATTTTAAGATATAAGTGAATGTTTTTATGTAAATAATGATTTATCATGTAAGTTTCCAGACCAATTGTTTACAGTTTTGATGGTGATCATGCTTTGGTTAAAATGTATTAGACCAGGGCTGTCAAACTCACGGCCCGCGGGGCGCTTGCTGACGGAGATGTAAATAAAAAAAAATTAAATGTGAAGTAGAAACGAAACCAGCATATATAATTATAATGTAATTTTTTATAAAGTAATTGGATTATTTTCATTTATACGTGCTAAACTATAAGATTGCCTGAAACGGAGTCCGTTTCGCACAAAGCTATCAGTGGCAAATTGCTACTCTACTAATCAGCTGATTAATGTAATAAGATGCAGTTATTTTATTTAAGTATGTATACATATTCATACGTTATTTTATATATGGTTACGATTATTGCTTAGTTTGTTTCTATGAACATAATTTTTTTTGCAGCCCACCTAAAGTTAAGCATTGTTTGTCCGAGTCAGCATTTGAGTTTGACACCCCTGTATTAGACATGTTGACTGGTTCGCTTTGCTGTCTGGGATTAAATCACCACTTATGTTGTTTTTCATTGTCCACGTCGACTAGTCAAACAATTTATAAGTTCGTTTAATTAAATTGGGTTGGTAGTAAAATTTTTAATATTGTATGGCCAAATAACTTTCTTAATGTTTTTTTTTTGTTAACACCCTATAAAAACAATTAGTTTGCATATGCAACGTTTTGGTGCATCACTCAATTTTAAGTGAATCATGTGGTATTTACAATTTATTGGCATATAAACGTTTGTAATGGAGAAGTTGAGATAGTTTTTGTATCGAATCTCGAGATATGAGACAGGCATAGTCGTCGCCGCGCCCGCCGTGTCATGTGATTATTTGAAACAAAACAACTAGATGTAAGTTAGTGTTAACGTATTATTTTAATATTATTCATTTAAACGTTCTATTATAAATAAATGATATTGATTACTTGGTTGTTTACATTTCAAGTGTTTCATGATCATCATTGTCGGCTGATAGACGCCCACTGTAAGGCAGGCCACCCCAAAAATGGCCACAGTGACCGGTCTTGACTACCCACACCGCTTGTACCGACTCCCGGCCGCTATTTGAGAACTTTTCGTAAGCCCCGCCCACTTATTTCAGACAAATAGCAATTCTTGAGCTACGTCTGTGACCTTAGGTCTTTCTTACAAAGTATCATAATTCATCACCAGCAACAAACACATCGGTCAAAGACCATCGTTTCAGACAATACGTTATTTAGAAGGAAAAAGTGTTAAATCATTACACAATTTGTAACTGAAGGCTTGTTGCACCACGATGGTAACACGACACAACTGCGTCGAGATCGTGACAAAGGCGGTGCCGGTTACGTTAGCACCACACTGAGCTAGACATTTATTTTAACCACAAATGCATGTAAATTGAAGATGTATTATTTGCTCTGACCGACCTCTTCTAAGTTTATTTATAAGTCTAACGAGTTTAATTGTAAAAAAAGTGCATGTTGCTTCCAATAGCTATCGGATGATCAGAATCTTGAAAAGACATAGTAATAGTTCCTTGTGAATAAAAGAATGATATCTAAAATGGAATAAATTAAAATACAACAAAAACAATAATATCTATTTATTGCAATTATAATACATAATTACATGGTGAAAAAATATTTTTTTGGCACATGGCAAGTCACAAATAAAACTAGATACGTATATTCGCGTGTTGTAGGTGTCTCCATGTTTTCATTACAAATTACTACTTTAAATAAACGATAGCATTTATGAACAAAGTAGAGTATTAAACAGATAACCGCATTTGGTTCGTACAGATTAAAAATATAGAAATATATTAAAAACTATTCAATCGGACAACGAACAAATAAAAATCGAATACAGATATACAAAAATATTGACATTTACATTCTCTACGCATAAGTAAAATAAAATTAAAATTCATAATCCGATATGTCTAATTCTAGAATTTTGTTAACATTTTTCACTAAAATCCTGGCTTCTAAATTAGCATTAATTGAATTTGAGATACTCACATTTTTTCCCAGAAATAAATAATAATGCAAAATTACAGAAATAAAAGTTAAGCACTAACAAAAATACCTCTAATGTAATTACTTTTTATTGACAATATTACTTTTGATTGATTTTTATACTTTTTAATTTATTTTTTTTAACGACGAAGAATAAGGCAGCGATTTATATACATTTTTTTTTAAATTGCGTCATTTGAAACGACATCAATAAAAGTAAATAATTATTTAAGGAAATAAATCTAATTCTCCGTAAGCCTTTTATAATTATTGTCTAAGTTTGAGCCTCAATTTTTTGTCAGTGTTTTGTCATTGGTCCATAATTTGCTCCTGGCTGTCCGTGTTAGCGGACATCGTATTATGGCAACAAGTTATCTGTGGACTGTCCTCCCGTAGTTTCACTTCGGCCCTCTCCGCACTCTCTTTCTTACAACAAGACTGACTCGGTTCGTGCACTATGACGGCGGACTCTTGACTAGATTTGCAACACTTCTCCTCGGGAGGAGGTTCTTGTTTCTTCTTGCAACAACCTTGCCGTTCTGTTCGTAATAGCTGGACGTCCTCTACGCTCGGGCTGTCTTCTTTTTCGCTTTCTGTGTGGTGACAGTGGCCCTGCGCAAGAGCTTGAACCTTTTTAGCTCTGGCGACCTTCGAAGGACACTTCTTAGCGCCGTAATAGCAGGTAGCGTTAGCCAAATCATTGGAGGAGTCCCGAGAGGTGCTCGCCGGGAAGTAGTGCGACGGCTGTATACAGGTGCGTGTGCGACAAATGAAGAAATCTGATTCCGAATCCGTAGGCGTGTTCAAAAGCGGCGGCGTCGTGCTGTCAGCTAAAACAAAGGATACAGATTGTAAAATCTTTTTTTTAATACACCCTTTCTGCATCTACATTACAAATACTGTCAACATCGACTACATACGAAAGCTAAAAATAATGTAATAAGAAAAAGAAAAGGACCGTCAGTTGACTGCTTGCATGTTTCCTCGGACGGTAAAGAATTTATTTGTGCGTCGTATCGTTGTTCTACAAACAAAGCTGCTGCAAAAATTGAAAAAAAAAAACTCAATTAACTATTCATAAAGTTTTCGATGATGCTTACAGATATTTAAAATAAACAATGACATTAGTATTAACACGTCTAAAATAATAAAAAAATAAATATATTTTTTGTTGAAATAGATTCATAACTCCGTTTATAATTCGTTCCAGTTATGGCAAGTATGTGATACGCCCCGTCCATGGCAGCGTCTATAGCAGATAATGCGTCACAGCAGATGAAATCAAATAATACTCTGCATTACGCAGTATTATCTGTGTTCGTCGCTCATCGCTATTGAATGACGTTCTCGTCTGTTTATATAGAAATGCAAAAAAAAAGAGAAGTAGGTTTCGAAATATTCCGTCAACGAGTTGTATTTAAGCGGTAATATTTTGGACGAAGGGAGGTTTGACATTTTATCGTCCGATTTGAATAATTAAATATTATAATTCCATTGTCTTTCATTTGCTAACTACACACTTTTAATGACCATAGACTAAAAAATAAATTACATCACAATTGTCATAATTAAATAAGAAAATTTACGTTCGCAATTATATTACTAAAGGATTGAATTAAAAAATTACAATTAATTATATAAGCAATGAACAAAATAAATATTAATACGCTACTCGTCCTATTAGATAAAGTATTAAGTACTTAAAAATATTCTTTAAATGCTTTTACATTGGAAAATAATTTAAAAATTAAAGCAATTCTACAATCCTGGTAGTACAGATGTGGTAGGAATGAAGGAAGGATCAGATGAGATACGTGGTGAGGGTACTAGCGGCGCGGGTACTTGTGGGGGCGCGGCTCCACCGCCACGGCGGCGATGGTGTGCTGCAGCTCCAAGGCATCCAGCTCCTTGCACAGCTTGCCCTCGCACACCTCCCAGCTGCATTTCTCGCGCTTGCAGCGCTCTTTCGAAAGGGTGGTGATGAGTAAATTAGTGACGGACTGTGTCGACTACCTGACGGTCTCCAGCCGTCACCGTGTCGGAAACACGTCCGAACGGTAACGCTGTATCTATGGATTTTACAAATAATTTACCGATCACTTACATGGACGACTACGTCACTGGCACTGAGAACTCATGGAGTTTACACGCGCATCATAAACATATAGCTAGGCCGTCACTGTTAATGGAATTGTTAGTTAATCTGTACTGTGAAAGTATGTAAGATAAATGTATCGTTGTAAAACTATCTGCTGTGTGCCAAACGTTTCACAAAATTAACATAAAATTAAATCTAGTCTTATAATGGAATAATAATGGTTTATCTGTGAGTACAGCAGACATTAGTTTCACGACGATAACTTATGTGAGGTGACACTGAAAGTTAAGAATACCAAGTATTGACAAGTACCTTAAATAAAATAATATCTCTGACAATCTATACATTATTGCGCCGCATAAAGCTCTGTGAATTATTAAGCTCATTCTTTTGAGGTGTTTTTACAGCATTTTCAAAATGACCGACTCGTGAGAATAAACGACAATCACGTAGTTTACGTGAATATTACTCGAGTTCTATTTTCGAATTATTGTAATTTTTTTTAAATAATTGAGCGGTCAGCGCAATGTTGTTGCGCTGTTCATAATGGCAATCTTTGTAAAAAGCTTTTGCCTTGAAGAGAGCGTTTGTCGATTAATTTCGATATGGCCAGTATTATAAACTATCAATGTCACCGTGTATATTGCGTGTGTGTGTACTTGTTAATAACTTATCTAGTATCCAGGCAAATGAACAGGGTAGGTTACCAGTGTCGTCGCATTCGGGCGTGCAGATGACCACCCGCCTTGTCCTGAAGCACTGCATCTGAAGCCTCGTTAGTTTGGTGCCGAACAGGAAATAACCTAAAGACGCCCTCAATTATATAACATAACAATAAATTTAATAATTAAATAATAAAAACAATATTTGTAATGTACATATAACGTCTTTAATAACGAAATATTTTTTCAGAAATATTTTCTACTTTACTCTGATAACTTGAAAATGTGGAACTATGGTTAAGACATGGGCGGCAAGTTCTATTGGTCTAGTTATATCTTAGCTAGCGAGCCTCCAAAGGTAAACACAATAATGTATGTACTGGAGTCCATTTACCGAGCATCATCCCGAACACGACGGCAAGCAGCAGGTGCACGTTGTAGATCATGACGGCCAGCATCAGTAGGTAGCCCACCACGTTGTGCACCAGGAACACCACCGACTGGTGCATGGTCACCGCCATGCTGTCCCATTCACCACACGTATACATATTTAATATATAAACATAAGATGCCTAAAATTATTCCATGCACCTAGTACATACAACGTGACCTCTTTATTTTATTATATTAAATATCTGAAAACGAAGATCTTTGATGATAGAGATGGCCGTTTTCGGTACGCCTTATGAGAAGGTAAGATAGGACTACTACTGGACTAGGTTCAAAGCCTCACGAGCGAGATCTAATCAAAAATGAGATCAGTAAAATGACTAAGGTCTCCAACGTAGTTTAAAGAATATCTCGTCTGAAGTGGCAGTGGGCGGGGCTATTTATTCGACGGCCTTTGGGACTGAAAGGTTTTTGAGTGATGACAACGAGCTGGACTCGAATGGATAGACTTTATATCATGTGAACCGAGCATATAGTCAAGATCGCGGATGAGGACAGCGCAACACCGGTTATCGGGTGAGACCATGCAATGGGCACCTGTTGGCTGAATGATGATGGTGATAAAAGGAACATTGGTTAACCTAAATTTACAATAGGATGAGGATTTACGTGTAAACTAGTCCATGGCCTGCTCCTATGAACAATTGGTCAAAACAGTGTTTTAGATTTGGCTTTGGAAAAACTCGTTTCGTCTATTAATAAATAATTTTAATCCATTTAGACATTTGTTTAATACTGATTTAAATAAAAGCTTCCTGTAAAAATTTGTTCTAATTACTAAAAACGCGTTCTAGATAAAAACTAGTTTTAACTATAACAGTTACATTGCTAGAGCTGTTAAATCAAGAAACCACATTGTTTATCACAATAAAATTTGAAGTTCTTACCAATTAAATTCATATTATCTTTCACAATTTAATAGTTTAATGAAAAATGTCTTTCGTATTTTAAAGTCAATTTTACGAACCGTACTCGGAGCGATGCCCACCGGCTGACCTGACCAGTGCTAGCGTTGCGGCTGGTCGTGGGCTCCATGGCGCCCGCCTGCTCCCTGCATCGTCAACAATTGTTCATAGATCCACTATAAAAATGTGCGAATTAAAACCACGTCAGCATCATTTCAACTGCAGGACTTCCTTTTCTAAAAATAGGCCTCCCCTAAACATTTCCAACCTATCAGAAGCGGCCCACATCCATCGTTGCCAAACTACCTGAAAAAGGACGTGCCCACCTTGTGAAGGAAGAACAACGCTGTACTTATTAGCCTGTGATCTCCACTCCAAACCCTGAGGACCCAGCGGCCATCTGATCTGTGCCATGGCCTGCCCACTTTATTCAACTAACTACTCCGCAGGGCTACGTCGGATACCTTCTTTCATCTTCGGATCTCCTCATCTCTAATTTGGTTTCGTATAAAAATCCCAAGCAAAGCCTTGGACCGATGAGCGACTGTAAGCTTGATCATGGGGCCCAGAGTGAGAGGTCACGTCTCTGCGCAATAATTCATCGCTGGTAACACACGTCGGTCGTATAATCTCGTCTTAAGGCACTGAGGGGCATTGGACGAGATGCTTTAACGTTGCCCGCCGAAATGAATTCGACAATTGGCATCCATCTCGAAGTTGGACTTACTTTGTTAGGCTGTTTGGTACAGGTACACGTATGAGGAATTAAATATAGACACTTCGCTAAATATAAATATATATAACAAAGGTGACTGACCGACTGACATAATGATCTATCAACGTATAGCTTAAACCACTGAACGGATCGGGATGAAATTTGGCATGCTGATAGATGTTATGACGTAAGGATTAAGAAAGGATTTTGATAAATTCCACCCCTAAGGGGATAAAATAGGGGATGAAAAACTATAACTAATTCATAATACTATTTCTTAATGCGAGTAAAGCCGCGGGGACAAACTAGTTTTGTAAAAATATAATTATATTCTTGTACTTAATTATGCTGTAAGATCCGCGTCAGTACTTGTGGCTCAAGACATGGAGCATAGACCAGATATAGTCACAGATCACACTGTTATAAAGTACCATCACTTACCATTGGGTGATCGACATACTAGCCTCGACTATATCTACTACAAATAAATTCGAAATACGGGAACATCATTCGTCAATCCAATTAATGTCTTATTATTATATTTTTAAATTTGGAATTCCTGCAGCGTTCTGACACATCCGGCCTTGGATCGATAGAACACATCCGCCTTAGCTAATAATTGCTTTCCAATACCGTTGCAAAACTTGTCCAATTTAACTATAATAAAAATAAATGAATACCATCGAAACAAATTAATCTAAAATGATATATTTCGAAAAAAAATCGATACTAAAATATAACTAATGTAAATAAAAAAATCAAACGTTACTATTACATAAATCATTAATATCGACACAACAGTATTAATAACATTAAAATTATTAATGGTTATAATTAATGGAACTTTAAAACAAAACGTTTATTACCATGCTTTAAATTAAAAGAAATGGAATTAAAAATAATACAAAATACTGGCCAAAAATTATACAACATAATAAACGTACATAATTTTTTTTCTGTTCCAAACTTAAAATACTAAAAAGGAAAACGTACGGTCCACGACGATTTGACAAAGAGAATTGTGCCACGCGAACCGAACTGGGGACAAAGGCTGCTGATAACTTAAAATTATTTGAATTATTCAAAGAAACATTTACTATGATCAACAAATTAAAATAAAAACTTTTTTCTGTAGTGCCTATTGTTCAAATTAGCGTGTGATGATCAGTTTAATATAATGATTGTATAAAAACAGTAAAACATGAAATTGGATATTTATTGTAAAAACAATACATAAGTAATCCACCAATTAAAAAATTTAGTAGACTGCATCGTAATTCTGATATATCCGGGAATCGAATTCGCGACGTATTGCAAGTCTCGGTCCCCTACCACTGGGCTGCCAATAGCTCAGTATAATATAACAAGTTTGTATTCTGGGAATCGAACATGCGACCAGGAGCGGCTCCAGCTCGTGTAGCACCCGTGTGCAATGAAACTCTGGCGCCCCTAGGGCTGATTCGGGGGGGGGGGGGGGGGGGGGGGGGGGGGGGGGGGGGGGGGG
>DWIC01000574.1:0-11246 GCA_018248135.1 Battus belus
CTCGATACTTACTTTTAGTACAGTCCATGTATTCTTGAAATTATGAAGTAAATTTTAAAGTTCTGTAAAAGCCCTGTTGCTTTTATGGAACTTAGTAAATGCCAGAAGTATTTTAAATAAACTAAATAAACCAATTTATAATGAGATCAATAACCAATACTTAAATAAACAATTAAAAATTTTATCTTTTTAAATAAATCTTGTGTATAAATTAAAACATTGAAATTAAATATTTTTTTATTTCAAAGCCGCGATATTTATTTAATTAAAAAGACAACGCGTATGTCTGCTTAACAAATGGAAATCTATTACAAATTTACGGATAGACGTATTGTGAATTTAAACATGGAATAATAAGCCTTCGTCTAGAACACACAACCTCTGACGTTACTAGCGATCTATTGTCAACGAATTTCAAGTATGTCTAAATATGTTCGTGAACAGTATTTAATTACAACTTCAACTATATAATACGTTTGCACTACGTGAGACATAGTTGTTTTATCAAAATTGTAAACAACAGGATTGAATTGAAAACTAAAACTGTAAAACTACGAGGATTCTAAATGCGTACAAATCTGAGAAAAGCTTGCAACAAAGTCAGAATAATTTTCTGTTAATACTTTCAACATTTACTATCCTATTATTAATCCATTACACTGCATAGCATTTTTTTACAAGTTTCGATAAATAAAGGTTGTATACATATATATGTATATTTATATATATTAACCTACAAAGTGTATGTATCTTATTCTCGTGTATATATCTATTTTTAGGCCGCTCCCAAAAAATCGTCACAATGTCCGGTCTTGCGCTCCCCGCACCCAGCGACTTCTCGTGACCTTAACTATATCTTCAGTGCATCAAGTGAGAGGCCTACCCACCAGCTTCTACCGGCTCGTAATAGCCACTCATGAAGCTTTCGGCCAGCGCGAGGTGCCCCACCCACTGCCTCTTCAGACAAGTAATTCTTCGAGCAACATCAGTGACCTTGGTTCTACAAGAGATCTCTTCATTACAATTGTACATGTTGAAAAAAATGATCTATATGTTATTTTTAATTGTGGATATTAAATGTAAAAACATTAAACCAGAGGATTCTAATTAATGGATTGTATGAGGAATTTACCTCGCCCACTGCATGTATGTATATTCGAAACCTATTTCAATAACTATTTCTATTCGAAATTATTGCATTAAAACGAACTAAAAGTCCCTTTTTGGTTAAATAATGTTCTCATTTTAAATAGTTTAACAGAAAAAAAAGGCATGTTTTTAAACTAGCTCGATAGCGCAATCCTACGCCATTATGAGCGTCCCGCAGTCCGCCCTCGAGACTGTCACAAAATCTGACACCCTCCATCCCCTAGTGGTTAGAGTGAAAGAAAATGTAATGAAAGCGAGAAAAAATGGAAACTGTGTGAAATTACATTGGGAGAAAGCGCACGCGGGGACGGAGGGCAACGAGAGAGCGGATAGAGAATAGATTAGTCACACTAATAATAGATATTAGAAGAAATATAAAAAAGACATTAAAAATAAAACGAATCATAAAAGACGATTTATGTAAGAAATGACAAGAAAAATAAAAAGAATGCTAGTGTTTGTGATGAACGAAAGAAGATGTATGACGTGAAGTATGAACATAAAGAAGCATGAAAGAAGAAATAAATGAAAAAACTTGAAAAACTTATTTACCCTAGCACAAAAAATTCCTGCCTTAAAGCACGGCATCAATTCTACGCGGAGCCAAAAAAAACGGGGGCCAAAAAAAATTTGCTTGATTATTATTAAGTTAGCTTTGCAGGAAATTTTTTAGTCAAAAATACTAAAAACATATTTAATAGTTATTATATAAATGTTATTGCGTACGTACAACAGCCTTTGTAGTTTCTAGGAAGGGTAATTATTATTAACTCAAGTTCGTAAACCTTGTCTTATCTCAGTGACTATGAAGCGTATATTGCAATCCTTTGACAGGCTTTAGATGTCGTACAAAATCTTGTACGCTCTGACATGTACTAAGAATAAAGGCATACTGTAATAAATTCCTGATGTGTAATATACAGTCAAGATATTATTTAAAACATTTTATATTACAAGATTGAAAATTCTTTCTCCGACCATAATACATCTACAAATACATAATATATCTAATACACTTGATTATAAATTATTATGAAAGAAATTCTTTTCGTAATGTTATTAATAGTTTAAATACTAAGTTTCTAGTAGATTTTGTTCTAAATGACAATTTTAATGTTACTTTACTTATATTGTACTTATATTGTTCATTTAAACATATTATTATATTTAACTATTTTTAGCATTGCCGTTAAATCAAGAAAATATTGTATACGTATTTTGAATTGGTACTTGGCAAAGCATTGTGCCTGATTCATCGCAAAGCTGTTTACACATTTAAGAAGCATAACACTCCAAACGCAACACAAATGTTTGTCGGACGTAAAGAAGGCGGGTAAGATGTAGGTGGCGCTAGTGGCGTCTGCGGCTTCCATATGCAATGTCGTCACGATGCGATACTGCCACGTCCTGTGTGATGTATGCGACGCTAACTTACATGTTCTCCTTCTTGCTTAACACCGCGTACACTCACACCACATAAATTTCAACTTAAACCCACAACTTCAGTTCAGAAATGTGTAGAATTCTGAGAATTAAAAGTTTTCACAACTCCGTCGACGTTTTTACCAGCTAACCCAGGAATTATTTCGTCTGTAGACACCGTTTCCATAAATATACAAAATTCGCAAAAACTTTTACCTTGAAGTAAACTAGCACAGACTTTTAAGTTGACGACATGTAAAATTTTGTGATTTCAATTTAAAATGGTGCATTGACAACGATTTAAATCAGAGATAATATAGTTGAAAAAAGTAAGAAAGCAGAAGGGGCTTTGACAGGGGGGCATCGCGAAACGAAGGCGCAATATTGAGAGCGGCGGAGCGTGGCCGTCTCGGAGACATTTGCATCCTTCTAAATGAAACCATGTTATCGATGTTGCGCCGCGAACTGAACGAGTTATTGTGACAGCGGAGCCGTATCTACTTATTGATAACATCGGAGCAAATACGTAAACAAAACTTATTGGTTTTTTTCTTTACTTCTTTTCTGGCAGAAAATAGTGCAATAGATTATTTTACAAAATAAAAAATTTTGTTAGTAATAAAAAACCTCTTGCACATTCGTCACGTACGATATTTCAATTACGAATTGACTGGTTTTTTATCTCGATGAATTCTAGAATCGAAGAATTAAAGAACGACAACAAACTCTCAAGATTGGAACTTTCAATAATAATATAACTAGCAGGAAGATATAAAAGCAGTAGAGCCGGAGGAGGCCTTTACCTGAGAAGGTGTACCGATTATGGTAATGAAGGAAATAAAAATAGAGCATAATATGAAATTAAATTAAATTATTAAAAACAAATTGATTCCTATACAAACTTATAAGTATTAATTACAATTACAGTAGAACATTAATATAAATTATAAAGTTATTAATGTAGTAATAATATACTAGAACTTTAATATCGAAAATTATAGATAGTAAATAGATGGACTTTGTATATAAATAGTATTATTAGTATTCTAAAACTTATTATTATTATATTATTACACGATTGATTTATACAGGCTGAGTGGGTTGTTTTTCTAGTGTATTCCGCAATTCAGAGTATGAACGGAAAAGGTTTTTAGATTTCACGTAAACAAATGTGCGGGTTCTTAGTTATAATTTCATTTAGACGCTTGAATTTTGTTAAATAAGAGCATCAATTCCGTCTATCGATTTTGTTAGAAACTGATCAGATGTACCGATTTAGGGAGCTTGAATCTCAAAATAACTTCTTAACTTTACGAAGTTAGGAAAAGTGTACACTCTGTATTACTACGTAACAGTTATGAACAAATAAAATTATAGCTACATTCAATACAATGTTCAATTGAACAGTGACGGTTTTTGTAGGTTCCAAATTTGTTGTTATACTCGTTGCAAAACCGTTCATAGTATGTTATGTAGTAGATACTCTACCACAATCTAAGCCGACAAATTATTAACAAATACAATTTCGATTATCTACCTTCAATTGATAAACAAGGAAGGTCGTATAATTATAAGACGTACTCACTCTTATACACTAATGACGGTCATTGAGCACAACGACATCGACAGGTTGCCAAGAATTCCTAACACGTATTCGATTCTTGATTTCCTTCAGGAAGAAAGACGCGTTCGCTGCGAGATTCGGTGCCCGTCCCCGGCCGCAATATGTATGATAAATAAATTGCTATCCAATATCAAATGGAAGCTACACCAGTGAAATGTACAAAACGTTTACTCGTATAACGTATCAAAGTTTCGTGTTCTATCAACGTAAAACCATTTTTTCCAATGTCATAAATAATTAAAATAACACAATATTACGTCAGTTTTTTTACTAATACTTTATAACAAAATCCCTATGACTGTTTGTTATTCCAAACACAATAAAATAACCTGTAATTTCATTAACCACAGTGTCCTTTAAACCGAAGTACCGTTACATTTACTAACTACTCTATGGCGACAGAAATAAATGTTGCGGTTGCATGAATGTAGATGGCCTCTTCCAATGGAGTAAACAAATCATTACTCTACATAAAACATTTGTTTTCCTAAAAAATTGCAAAGGGTTTATCATTTCTGTCGGATGACGTCCACAGATAGACATTCATGCGGAAGATTAGTGAAGACAACTGCAATTTTTTTTAATAATTTAATTGGTTTTAAGTATAAAGTCATTAGGAATAGAAACTGACAGTTGACTAGTCACCAATGAGAGCACAACATTATCATTAAGTTTAGAACAAAATTAATTTGGCCTTTCTTAAATCATGAAACTGTACATATTTAGTTTGTTTATTGCATTTTCGTTTTTTCGTATTTTATAAGAAAATTCAACCCATTTTTTCAAAGTTTAATTTAACTATAGTAAAAAAGTGCCATTTTGACTAATGCCTTTTCTCCTTGTTGTGGCTATGGTGGCGTTGCGTACAAACTTTGGGACTTTTGATTCAAAAAATGCCACAAGTAGTTTTTGCGGTCTTTTCTTGCAGTTAACTTGATATTGCTCCAATAATTATTTCTTAAAGAAACCGAAGCCAGTGGAAATCTGGAGAAGATCCCAAGATAGCCAAGCTCTATAAATTTTTGCTGAAAGACTAAATATATTTCTAGTTTAGCATCATCATGATAAAAGATCACACTTCTTTTAATGATTGATCCAGGATCCAGGAGGGTATGCCTCCAAACTTTCGGCCTTAACCTCATCAATTGTTGACGGTACAGATACGAATCGACGGTTTTGTGTTGTCAGCCGTAAAAGTTCATAGTAAATCCAAAACTGTTTTGTGGTCAATTCTCAATTCTTCAGCTACATTGTTACTATTGATATGCCGATCTTGATTCACTTTTTACAATAATAGCGTTCATTATATCAGTAACTGGGCGACCAGAGCGATGTACATCTTTGACATTAAAATTGCCGAATTAAAACGCTTACACCAACTTTTGTTACTCTTACTGACACTGCACTAAACGTCACAAATTTTTATTCGCAGCTAGCGTCGCATTTTCCGTTTTTTAAGTAAAGATTTAAAATATAACAAATTTCTTCATTAGAATTATTATTATGAAAGAAAAATAAACAAATGAAACAAAAAACCAAATACAAACAGTACAATCAAAGGGAATTTAATACAAGTTTGTAAATACAAATTGCGATTAACATACTTTTTTTATTCGATTGATATTACAACATAATAATAGAATAATAAATAATAGAATCTACGGATGAAGCATCCGCTTAAGTGACATAATAAACAAGAAATGAAAGTGAAGCTGTTATAAAATCTTATAAAGCGACTAAAACATAAGTAAAAAATGTTCGCTACACAAAATTACAAGAAAAAAATGGCGATACAGACCTGATGTCATTCTGACTCGAGGACAAATGAGACAAAGGAAATAAGAAATATTAAACGTGACTTGAATGTCAAGACGCTTTCCATGCACGATACGGGTTTGTGCCATCACACGTTGGGTTTATGTAAACCATTGTACTTTTATGGAAATTCGCGTTATTATAACATAGAAACGGGATATCGTTACCCGGGATTTGTAAGAAACCCATTATCATTGTTCAAATGTTATTGCATGCTGCCGCTTTGATTCTGTAAGATTTCTAATAAAGTTTGTATGTCTTTTGATACGTTTTGTATGTAAATTTATATTACATAAGGATGCCTAAATTATGTGTTAAACAATGTATTATTTTTTGGATAGACTCTAAAATTAAAAGTGAATCTTAACTATTTCATAAACTTACATGCGGAATTTACAAAATATAAAAATTCTTAAACGTTCAAATCAGGTAACTACATATTTAAAACAATAGTTTTATCAATCGAAACTTTGACATGAAAATTTAGAGTCGCGGCTTATTCTTGACATGTTCATAATAATTTTTTTTGTATTATGTATTCTTTACTAAATCGTTGTTACATTTTATCAAACCATATTATTTATTTCCACCTTTATAAAACCAAGGTGACTTTCAGCAACGCAGTCTGCTAGCTGCTCCATTAAAACAAAAGCCCTAAGAAAACTTTTTCCTAGAATCGGATAAGACGGGTAATGAAATAATGAGATGAACTTAAACGAGCTGTAAAATTTATGTTTCGTGCAGCTTAAAAACAGAGCTCCTCTCTGGAGATTTCTAGTTACAGAATTAAGTTAACGTTTCGCTTTTAGTTTATCTATATTTTTTTTCGTACAACTCGAATTAACTCCGTTACCGTTCATACAAATTTGTAAATAAAATCTTACGTCTTTGTTAATGTAAAAAAATCTATTTAAACAATATGTAATCCATAACACGCTAAATACAAATTGCTAGAAATTTATAAGAATAGGTTAATTGAATTTAATTCACTGAGATTTGAAAAAGTAGTATCCGCTAACTCGAATAAAAGAGAACAATAAAGTAACGACTCTATCTAGGCGGGCTTATATAATCTAGACAACCAGTACGAAGCTGATTAACGTCAGCCGGGGTGTGGAGTAACTAGTGGAGTGGAGCAGCAAACAACTGGATTTATTGTTAATGACCCTTAGTTAGACGTTAAACGCGATGAATTCCTTACACAAACAACGTTTCATGGTTCTCATAATATATGAACGGAATCTTGAAAGTACAAACAATTTATGTAGAAATTACTTTGTTATGACATGTCTTTTCGTAATAGAATAAACAAATTACATATGTTTTGATTGATATAGATAGATAATGATGACATAAGAATCCGAAACGTGTTCGCTTGCGATGGGCCTCATGAGAAAGCTCCAGGTCACCCATAGAGAAATGGATAGGTCTATGCTCGTAGTTCGCTGCGAGATTATCTCAGAGATTAATAAATCCGCAGACTAAAGTCGACGTAGCTCGAAGAATTTCTCGGGGGTAAAAGGTTCTCGAATGCACCACCAACCAATAGTATGCTGCAGAGGATAGCCCTCTGCTAGTTGGACCGACGACAATGTTAAAATGAAAATGGTCGTGCGAAGTTGCTGAATGCGAAGAGAAAAAGACCGATTTTTAGGAGAGGTCTATGGCTTAGTGAACGTCTATCGGCTCAAAAGAAATAGATAGCCAATCTCTTACGTGCTTTCTATTTTCTTTTTAAATACTTCTCTTTTTGTTAGTTGTTTAGTAGAATTGTTATCACAAATATATTTTTTACTACACTATCAGCTTTCAACGTGAAAATTTTTTAGCGTGAAAATAACAAAAATACTACGATAGTACTTTATAAAGTGTACTACAGTACAAGCGCTCACCATATTGTTGTAACTATTACTGTTTTGTAATAATGAATAGTTAAAGCCGAAACGGCAGTAAATCCTTTAACTCGTAAAATCCTGATTCGTCAATCCCGGAGTTATTTCGGAAACGAAAGCATAGCACTTTTTTAATTGAATCACAAGCTTTCGAACTTTGTAAATCTCGCCTAAATCGGCTCAGTTCAATTTAAAAACTCACCCTGAAGCTTCACATATATATATGAAATATTATCTTTAATGCTACATATAATTCCGCTTTTATTAAATCGAGATACAACGAGATTTAGAGATACAAAACTTAATATTTCGTAATAAACAGTAATATAGTTAAACGTATTCTTTATTTAAAAGGCAAATCGGAAAGTATATTTACATTCACAGGAGTGGAAAAACAAATGATTCTGCAAAGCATTATCTGATTGTGAATGTTGAATAGTTCCTTTTTCCCCTTCGATCGAGTTCGTCGAAGATTAGAAAACGCATTCCGGAGAGCTCTCCAACAATTTTCCGTTTACGTAGCGGTAATTGTCTTAGAACAGGTAAGAACTATCTCCCAGTCGGTCTGCGAAGCGCACTGCGGTAGCGGACGCCGCAGCCCCGGCTTTCTCCGCCGAAACCTTCGATACGGTACGTGCACTGAATTTTATATTTGTACTGATTTTATTTTTGCCTCCCTCATTCTTGATTCAACTATCTAATAGTTGCTCCCAAACGTCCAATGGCCGCCTACAGGGAATGCTGCCTAGCTTCTGAAAAAAAAATACATGTTCACCTAAAGTCAATATTAAATTCTCTAACATGCATCGTAGTTACTTTAATATTACGTTATTTAACAATAAAATATATGAATGAAAATGTGAAAAAAATGTTAAGTAAATCTTTTTGCAATCATATTAAGGTTGCATTCAATTAATAAATAGTGCGCACTACGTGCTCAGCATTTGAGAGCTTAAAGCTCATTTTATTACAACGTTTACGCAGTGGTAAAGTAAATTATGCAAAAATCAATCCGCTACAGTGGAATAGACCCCAGTAAATAATTCAACCCTGATTGTAACGAGGGTCCCACTTCGTACTAAACGCCCGCTTGCGACCACACTATGTTTGTCTTATCTTTTATAAGAATCTGCTCTTACGCTGCATTTTCACCTTGAATTAGACCGGGAAGAAGCTTTTATATTTTCGGACAAGATAAATTTTCATGATTCGTTTATTTCAATGGTTTGAAAATTTTACATTTATATGCACATAAGCCAAAGTGAATTTAAATTATGAAATTAAAACTGTAGTAATCTGAATTTCAAATAAATTTGTTCGTAAATGAACAACTAAATACTAAAGTAAAACAATAACTATATGTTCCGGACGCCGCAGAAATAGAAACAATACTTTGTAATTTAACAAATTAAAGTAAGTTTAAAAGACGCGCAACAGCGAAGATTTAGTAGGAAAAGGATTAAACAAATGCTTCCTACTTCCACATTCTGTTTACCTGCTCCCCGCGGCCCACCGCACAGTTTAATATCGCATTAAAACCACGTCTCCGTCACGCTAGCATTTATCTTAAGCTGTTATAAATATTAATTTAATGTCCATTGCAAGAAAAAAGCTATGTAAAAGCGGAAAATATGAACGTTGGTCAATAGCCGTTCTGTACTATTTTAATACAAGAATGTTAGAATATGAACTAAATTATTACCGAACTTATGCAACGACATGTTTTCGTTAATTAGCTTTAGATGATACATGTAATTAATTATAATACCTTCTGCTATAAATTAATTACAATTCATATAACTTAGTTACCTTATTGTCAAACTTCCCTTTTACTGTAGGGATTACGTTAAATAAACATTTCTATTTCTATTAATATAAATTATTTATCTAACAAGATTAGATTGCGTAATTTTGAAAATTCAAGGAATTCCACTAAAACCTTCTTATTACATTGATGGCGTTTCGATGTAAAAATCGTTGTTAAAAGTTGTTCAACAATAAGCGCATATCAGACCATGTAATCAGACCTTAAAAGCGAAAAAATTAGTTATGCACCGCTCATAACGCTACAGATATTCTTTAAATTTAATGGTTTCCCCGCAAAGATTTTTCCATGAAAAGTTTTCCACTTCAAACTTTGCCACTTCGCCGAAGCCAAGTCGCGTTTAACAAAGCTTTTTCATACTTACATTTTTATATCAGGAATGGAACGTCACGCTCGGTTTCATCGCCGCTCGTCCGCCCGACCGCGAAAAGAACGCGCATAGACCGGTAATAGGTGGCGCCTCCGTCGATATTCCAGTCACGTATAGAATTCCTTATATTTCATCTTTTTCTACGGCACCGAAAAAATGTCATCGAATTCACATTTTCGTGTAATCCTTATAAGACTCGAGTCCTTGGAAGCGTCTGGGATATAAACTACTCATGACGCATGGCCTCCCCTCGCGCCGCAACAACTTGGTATGCAGAAAGTCGTGATCGAAATTACTACGGCGGCAATATACGCAAGAACATAATTCACCGGATTCTATGCGCGATAATAAAATTACTCGTATTTAAACGCTCGAAATACGTCCGTAGCTACCGCAAGGAAAATATTTCCGCAGCGAAACTTTTAATTGACTGCGGGCTAACTGCATGGTCGTTGTTAACGTAGACAGACACAGGCGCGTGTTAGGATTTAGGACCGAATCCGCCTCCTTATCGAGAACAAGTCAGAACATGCCCCTTTGCACCGAGCAGCGACGGAAGTTTACAGCGATGGCGCAACTAGTTTGGAAGCTTGCAAACTCTATCAGATACGTGCGCGCGGCCGATTACCTGCTCTGGTCCTCGTGAAGGCTTTCGACATGCCTAACTTTTTAAATTTAGATTACGTCCAAATTTTCAACAAATGGACATGATATTGATTTTGCAATCTAACTTATGGACGTTACGTTCGATAGCAACAAGCTATGCATTTTCTGTTCAGACAGAAGCCCTTTTACTGGTTAAACCTCTTACTATTTAGATAGAATCCACCGTATAACCAAACGTCAAAAAGTATTCTGTAAAATTAACAGTGCTCATTCACTAAATTGGTTTCAAAATTTTTAGCATAAACGTATTTATTGATGATTATTTTAAACTTCTGTTTAGTATTGCGTTGTTATTGTATCAATTGTTTTCTTCACCGCGACTGGCCATCTCAGAGTAGGACGTGTATCAACAAGATGTACGATGTGTACAAAAAGTATCGCGTATTTTGTGTATTTTCAGGAATTATTTATTTATTGGTGAATATCTATTTTGTCCCCTTCAAAGTAATCCCCCTGGGATATTATACACTTGTGCCAAGGTTT
>DWIC01000575.1:0-11246 GCA_018248135.1 Battus belus
GGTAATATTTCTTGTTCACTGTTCTACCCTGTGGCAAGAATTCATGATACACCACGCCCCTGCAATCGAAGAAAACTGTAAGCAAAACTTCTTCTTTTTGAACTTACCGTATAAATCTGTTTATTTTTTAGATTAAATGTTAAAGTAATCGCTAATGGGCAAATAGCCTTAAGCTAGTGGCATGCTATCTGTGGTTGAGCTGAGCGCTAAAGGAGCTTAGCCTTAACTGCTTAGTAACAACTCGGGAACTCCCACGGGACGCAAGGAATGAGCCATTACAATACTCACTCTTCAGTATTATAATTCCGTTAAATTTTCAATACATGCATTGAAAGTCTGTAGGTTATGATTTTTCTCTATTTAGATAATTCTTGTTTATAAATTTCTTTTACAACTTTTGACCATGTCGCGATGATTTAGATAACATAAAAAATAAATATCTATTCATCGTTAACTGTCTGTATATTATTTTAAATAATTTTGATTAGAATACGTAATAAATAATTTTATTTGTCTATATTTCATGATCTACCTTTATTCTGAAAAAATGTTTACAATGGCATAATTACACATAACATTACGCCTAATATGCAGTTGTAATGTTATGCTAAACAGCTAAACTGTCCGGTTCGTTCTGCTAAACGATCTCTCTTCTTCGGTGAAAATGTGTATAATATCGAATTTATTGTTTGAAACAAATTCAAATAAGTTTTAAAGAGAAGTTTCACAACGGATAACGCTTTCTATTTGTATTATAATCTGTCCCGGGTTTTTCGCAAGTTGCTACCACATCTTTTTGTTTCGTTCGGATCTTTATAACATTAGGGATGTAATATAAAGTTAAAAAGTTTTTTTTATATATTTTTCGTGTTTAGGTGTTTATACATGCGTGTATACATTTAATAAATCTCATTTTAATTTCAAACTTAGCATAATTATTTTTTCGTCTTAACTAATATAGACATACTGAAAGCCATTTTGTTTAAAGTATTAAAGTTAACACTGAAATTCCACGAATATTCATGTCAGAAGTACATCATTTTATTATAATGCTGGTAATTTAAATACTGCGCATGTACTCCAACGGAGTACAAATGCAATTGCATATTCAAATTAGACGAATAATTGCATCGGAGGCGAATAAGTACATTGCTGCAGTTCGTAATTTCGTCAGGCTTGCATTTTATTTTGTTTAAACTATACGTGGGTTGGTGCTAACCTAACCTAACCACGACATACGGACATTAGTAAGATTTTCAATAAACTTTACAACATTGCCAGTGTTATAGCATTCACATATAATATAGTTGAAGAAGTAAACGTTATAGCCGTATGTAATAATATACAATTCCTAAAGTATAATAATAAAGTCCCGCAAAAGTCAGTTGTCATTTTAATATTAATCTTAACCAATTTTAAAATGGCTAAGTACTACCGTAGTACACGTTAAAATATTAATTTTTGTAACTTTTTTTATAATGGTTTATCTATAAGCACTTATCCATTTGAATTTGTATTTTACAGAACATTCGCTTTAACGAAAGCTTTCACGTATTAATTGGAAATTTTATCATAAACAAAATTGTTACTTTAAATACGAGAGTATGGTTATTTTTTAAAACAAACTTAAATGTTTCTTTAGACATCGTTTATTTAATATAACTTCGTTAGGCATGCACTCATTATAACCTAAACATCTTCATAAAGAAAGTTTTCATTAAAAATATTAAAAGAGGTTTTTTAATATAAAGTTAGTCAACCTATTCCACAGCTATTCGATCAACAGGAATGACAATGAACAGTAAATTAGTGTAATAATGTCTGATTAATCAAACTCTTTAGTAGAATTAAAAAACTTGAGTAATATATATCTAAGTGTTTGCATATCATCAGTGTTTGTTTGTGCGTTTAGTGTTTAAAATTCTTTGCGAAAATTAATGTACATTTGATAGAATAATAAGTGAAAATGTCGGAGCGTTTTAAGGTGACGAAGTTTGATGAGCCCTCGGGGAAGAACTACAAAAATTATGGCGCAACGTCGGCGGAAAGCGACGTCGAATTGAAAGGAAAGCTGCTGCCAGATTCAGGTGAGTGATTTCAGGGAGCAAATTTGAAAAGCGAACATCTTTTTTCTTAATTAGCGTTAAAATTTTCTGGACAGGATTTTGCAGAAAAGACTGTGACAATGTTAAATATTTGTTTTTAAAAATAACGTAATCTAACAATTAAATTAAACAATGCGATACTGTGTACGGGATTAATATGTATGCACTCGTTATGTACATCAAACGTGACATTAAGTTAGTAATTACACTAACTAGGGCATTCTCCTATCCCAAACTTAGTAATTTTTATACACTACTATTTCTTTGCTACTAATTAGTAAGTTAAATTGGTAGGGGAAGGCCATATAGCGCGTGGAACAGAGGGTTAAGCGCAGAGTAGAACGTCTATCCACTAGATGGTATAATAAGATTGTTAAGGTCGTCAGAAGCTATTGGATATAGCCTGTTTCTAAATGGTCTTGTTGGAAATCAGTGGGACAGGCCAATATCTGCCTGAAATAATGATGGTGTATTTATCTTTAACAGTTTTTACAGAATCGTCGAACTCAGAACCCGGATCCCACATTGACGAGTAAAGACATTTATTATAATTTTGTGACAAGTGTAATACAGAGCGCTACATAGGTCGACCATACTAAAGTTTTGCAACAATATTTTGTATCCTGGTAATATCCAGTCATATAGAAAAGGTGCACCACGAAAAACATATTAAAAGTTGATTTCGAATCATAATTTTTATTTACAATGAAAATTTGTTATTAAAGCTTCATTAAGTTCCTTATTCTCAACTTCTACCCATATTGTTTATGTCACCGTAAATGGACTTCGTTTGGACTCAGAGTCAACTATGTATTTCTTTCTCTTCATTTATTATATTTAATAACACTAGTAATTGTCTAGGATGAGGATTAGAATTTAAATAGAATATTATTAAAAAAATACATCAAATCATCATAAATATAGTTTATGCAAATTACCGCTAATTTAATATAATTATTTTTGAAGTAAGACTTTTATTTTATATAAAAGTACTTGTGAACGTATTCGGCAAAATTTGGTCATCCAATTGTCAAGGGGTTAACCCTTCTCAAATGATTGCGGTTCAGTTTGAAAACTACACAACGCTTTTACTCTAAAAGGATACAGAATTTAAAATGCAGCTATCTCGATACAATAAATGTATATTATATATTTTATAACACAAAATTAAAAAGTGTTTAAAAACTTATTACGCTTAAATAATTAACATCAGGCTTGGATGTCTTATTGGAAGAAGTCACTCGTCACCATTATTTCAACCGTACGACGTGGACTGTTGGACATAGGGTAAAAAATAAATTTCGGGTTTTAATTATGATAAATTCATTGTTATCATAGATTGGTTTTTTATTTTGTTATACTCTTTTAGATGTTTCCCCTAATATTTACATTTATGTATTAAAAAGGGATTGCGAAGGGTTGGACCCTCTTAAAGGGGCTATTGTGAGTGCCAGATAAATAGGGGAGAACTTGATGTTAGTAAAACAGGTTAGGTAACCTTGATCGTAGTCGAGCGTAAATTTCGAAATTACATTTTTATTCCTTAGTAAAGCCGTATATTAAGAAAGGATAATCAAGAAAAATCAGTTCAAGACATTTTTTATAAAGTTTTTTCAGGTTTGATTTAATATTAAATAAAAATTGTTAAAGAATTATGTGGTTTTAATTTTTTAATAACATTGAGCGGCGACATATACCTGACTTCAGTCTAATTACAGATATTACGACACTTTGATTTTCATATTTTCACGTCATTTCAAAAGAAATATAGATAGAAAATAGGATAACTTACTTGTTTTATATGCCAAAAACCAGGTTAATGCTTTTGATATGGTTTATTTTGAAAAGTTAGATGGCATTTAAAACCTATTCGACCATGACCGAAAAATAAGTATCGTGTTTTTAATACACCATTGTTTTGCATACTTACATAACCGGAACGAATCAACGTAGGACATTGCGGTTAATAATAAATAAAATACCCGTCTAAGCAAATTGTGGACTCATATTTCCCTTCATCTACTCATCTGTCCCATCAAGGCGAGTTTGGTACCCTCGTAGGTTCATGTTAAAGTATGCCATTATATGGGAGGGAGCAGTGAAAGACAGTGGTAGCGGTAATGATTGAGACACGCAATTTCCAGGGTACAATATTTCACATTTTTTGCATAAATCATATAGAGTTACCATTGTTTACAGACAAGTTTCCAAAGGATGGGCAGCATCTTTTGCGTACCATAATACTACAATGCGATCGCCAATCTGTCTGCCAAGCATGGCGATTGTGGTATATCCCTCCATAGGTATCTTTGCGGGAGGCCTATGCAATGCAGTTGGCCTCTATGGGATGAACCAAATTTTAAGTGAGTTCTATCTAGTTTGAATAAGACTCTTCTGATATTCTTCTAATGACGTACAAAGTGATCATTATAAATGTGGATAATTGTTTAAGTAAATAACAATTTCAACTTTTATTACGTATAATCTATATCACAATCAATCAATAGAAGCTTTTGGTGTGTTTCACACAAGTTACATCAGTTCAGAATTGTAAATTTTGGGAATGATGTCGAAAGATGTTCAATATTTTACACTATGAGGGGCATAGCAAATTGCTTACCTCAGTTATAATAACTTTATAATTGTAGAATCAATTCATATTTAATATTATACATATTTCATATATTGCTGTCTTGCCGCAATCCACAGATGTGGTTAATGGCATTCTGAAACGTGGTCTAATCGAAGTCATTCAATGGACGATAGTAAGAATTATGCACTGAGAATCTTTTTAGACCACAATTGTGATGGATGGTAAACTTAACTTTTTTACTTCAAAGATCTCAAGACCGTATTTAGGTGATAGGCAGATCACCCTTCGGTTAGATGGCGGTATATGGAGCGCCCTGTACCAGGTGCATCTTAATGTAAATTACTATTTATAAGTATATTTTAAAGTTAACAGAATATTTAAAAAATGTTCTGGCTCTAATTAACCCAATTGGTAAGTACATCGCATAGTTCAAATTCATTTTAGTTTCATTTTCCTACAGTTATGTTAAATAAGTATATAGTTACGTATAAAAAGTTAAATTACTTTGTAAAAGATCGTGTTAGAGAATAAAAGCAAAAGCACTTTAAATATTTTAATGCTTAAAACTTGTTTCGAACACAATAGCCTCTACCAGCGTACTGACTATTTAATATTAAAATTCTGCGTCTAGAACACTACAAAAGTATTCATAAAACATTTTAAAGCAATAAAATAGGATCACGTTTCATCGTTACGTCGCCTACAAACTGTTAATTTGTAGCATATTTTTATCAGAAAGTTGTCCTTAACTAGTGATGTAATTTAAGATCTTCTATTTGAAATTTATTTACTTAGGTAGATCAGAAATAACATAAAAATGGTTTTTGATGTTTCTATAACCTTAGTTACTAAAAAAACGTACAAATTGCAAAAATTGGAGGCCCGAAAACAAAATTTTAAAACGAAGAAACACGAGAATCGGTGTCTACCAATCATGTAAACTGACAAAGCTTTAAACTTTCGTCTTCCCGGATGGTCTTAATATAGATGTATTCAAAAGTTAGTTTTCTTTCGTTAGCTTGAGGATGTAGAGAACAGAATGCGCTTAACCTGAAACTCGTTTCCGTAACTTAGTTGTAGAGTTCTCTTTTAGAATTAATGTTTTTTAAAGTCTTAATCTATTTCATTCCGCTATTTTGTAACAATAAAATAAAAATTATAAACCATACTGACAAGAATGCACGCCGTTTTCACAAATTTTCAGAAACTATACAATATTTTTATTATACGTATATATTCTAATTGTTTTTTACTAATATAATTTTTTAATAATATAAACATGTATACAGTCATAGTTTAATTAATTCTTTTCGTAAATACAAATTCAAATTCAAAATATCTTTATTCAAGTAGGTGTGAATGTTATGAACTTTAGAATCGTCGAATAATTTAACATTATAAGTAGTAAGCTACCACCAACTCGGAATGTTGAGCCGCTGAAAAGATGCCACGCTGAAAAGAAAGCCGATTAGAAACTGAACTGTTGCTCTGTATAAATGAAATATAACAAAGTTTGATTAATATATTATAATATCAACTATGTAAATGATTTCGTATTTATATATAGATATCTTGTATAAACCAAGAAACCAAGTTCCTCACATGACATTAACAAAAAACGCAAGAATAAAAGTTGTAAAAATGATATTGATTGAATAAACCGAGATAAATGTTAACCATTTTATAAGTTTTATACTTTATTAATGAAATAACTAAAAAAATTAAAAATCTTGAAATTATCTACTATAAATAATTTACGCTACCATAAAAAAATATTCGCTTAATTCGTTACTTTAACCGCTAAGTAATAGTGAGTAAACATTATGTGACTGTTTGAGGACGTAATTAGTGAAATTATTTTACTAATGGATCGTGTAGTTTCATATCTCAAGACGTTGTAGCGTTCATGTAAAAACTGTTGGTATTGCTTGAGATTCAAGTTAGTGTAATTAAAAAAAAACACTTTTTTTAACATTAATGTTGTATACCCGTATACATTTAGGCTGGAATTGAAATGGCTGAGATAAAGGTGCTTAAACTTAATCTCTTTAAAGCATCTAAACTCGAGAGTTCACGTCACTTGAGAATTAAGATTAGAAAAAGTACTGTGTACTATAGCACAGTTAGGCAAATTTTTTCACCATCCAGACTTCTCTTGTGTATCTTGTAACTTATCTCGTCACCTAATAAAGTGATTAATTTTAATAATAATAATGAAATATTTACACGACTGTCTGATTTATATGCTTAAGAAAATTAATAAATAATACAAAATAGCGATTTAAGGTTAGCACTAGAAATAAAAATAAGCTGACAGATATGCCTTTCGCCATGTTTCATAAAATTAGTAACTTTTGTCTGCGATGGTCTCCGGTATTCCACTCCCGTGTAATATTTTTGAATTATCATATAATAAATTTAAATTTTCTTTAAACAAAAATTTGTAAAAAATCCTATTATATTGTAAAGAATTTTTAAATTAATAATAAAGCTGGGGGATGAATTGCTCTATTTCAGTATTAAGTGTAAATATAGGGTAAGCCAAATGTAATCACAAAAACAAAATTGTAGTTGTTTCTTGTGGGCTCTTCTCAGGTTAGAGCACCTTCGCAATTCTCCTGAATTGTATTGGATTTATGAAGGAAATAGTAGGTTGAAAAATGCGATAATAGCGATGTTAAGTCTGATTTTAGTTTTTTTTTATTTTTCTTGACGTATACGAATGGTCACTGTAGATTGTCCTACGTGGATCAAATGTCCGTATTAACAAGGAATTAATTATACAATAGACATACAAAGTAGTAATAGCCCGATGGTAGAGGACCGAGACTCGAGACTTTTGCTTTCTTTTGCTTTCCTGCTCGAAAATGGGGAGCAGCGTCCTCAACGTACAATAACAACACACTGCGATCACACCCAACCACTAAGCATGGCGATTCTGGTATACCCTCAAGCAGATATCTTTGGAGGTATGCAATGTAGTGGGCGTCTATGAGTTAAAAAGATAAGACATGTATACATTCGTATAATTGATACACATACCATAGATAATAATACCAATCTCAAACGACTACCTATATATTAACAAGTTATTCTCCAAATAATTCGAATCGTATTGAAAGAATATATGTTATGAGAAAAAATACAACGTTATTACTAAAGATCTGGTTACATTTCTCTACAATATTCTATATATATGGATAACATATGTATGCTCATTGTGCATATATTTTCTAACGACGCAGGAGTTTATTAACAAATGTTTTTTAAGTAAAATCACAGCAGTGGTGAATAAATTTCAGCAGGAAAATTACAAGAACCCAGATTTCATGTGCAGAATTTAAACGCTCCTAAAAATAAACCTGCATTCGTGAAAAGTGATAGGAAGACACAACCGTACTGTTTTATAAAATGAATTTAAAACTTTGTAAAGAATACGAGACGCGGAAAATTTATTTGGAGTGCTAGCGAACGTTCTGTAATATACTTTGATTCAAGTTATGAAAGATAAAAAATTATACAAATCAACGTTTTCAAATCCATTACTTCCGTTTTATAAATAATTTATGATATTATTAATAGTCAGTATTAATAGTACGATCGTAATATCCAATCAGTCAATAGACGCCCACTTAAGGGCACAGGCCTTCGTCGAAGATCCCACGCCTTGTCTACTGGCTCGTGGCCGTCAAAACGTTTCGCCGGCAACGGCCACCGGTTGCACGAATTTGTCTAGCCTACTGATACTTCAGATGATCAATTCTTCTACCTCTGTGAACTTGGTTCTTCTGCAACTCCCGTTGCTTCTTCTTTATGAATAGTTAAGAAACATAAAATTGGCAATTACACAAAAGAAATTTTGTTTTAACCTAAATGATTCGAAATATTAGTTGGATAAAATGTTACATTTCCAAATCGCCGAAAGGAATTACAATTAATTTAATTATACAGATTACGCTCGCGCAAAAGTCAACCCCGGACGACGTCACGTGCAAAAGTTGTTTAATAAATGTTTTAAGTTTCGCAAGTGTGTCCAAGCGAAAGTTGTTGCTTAAAGAGCAGCAGAAATGTTTTGACCGACATATTAACCTTTAAATTTGTAAAGCTGTTGACATATATTACGTTTTAAAAAAATGTACACAAAATTTGATACTGCATACATTCTTAAAGAACCTAGCATGAAATCTTTAGCAAAACAACTGTATTTTTATTTGCCGAACATAATTTCTTTGTTTTATTTCAAAAACAAACTCCAAAGCTAAAAACCTTACTTTGTATTATAAAGCTGCACAGACTAAAGTAAAATTAAATCGATTTTTGTACCTCATTTACTTAAGAATTACTTCTACTTGGCAACTTTTAAGGACTTTCATTCGTACCAATCCACCTACACTTATTATTCAAGCCCGCTTTAACAGAGACAGATTAAATATAACTTTTTTACTTCTGATGATATCATTTGCAGTCTTTTTATTATTATTAGTTTATTACTCATTATTAGTCCAGAATGTTAATCTTTTTTCAAATTAAAATAATATTATTTTTAAAGGAACGTTCAGGCAATGCAGTCATATATGAAGAACTAATAAATGTTCTAATCTAAATAAGCTAATAAATATTGTCATATTTTGGTTTATCTTAAATTTGTTTACATTAAGAGAACAGATTTAAAATGATGGCTTGGAAGAAAGTTGATGTTGATGTCGTATACATAACACACTGCGATATTTGATGAAGCTCTATGCCGGTCATTGAGTGTCTATGGCCTGCAACGACGATGGACACAAACTTGAATATCTAATGATGACTAGAAAAGTCGCAGGCAAACCGGGTAGTCCTCATCCCATCATCCGATACGTGTCACCAAACATAACGCTGACTAAGATACCGAAGAATGGCAGAACAGACGGCGCAGCATATCAAAGTCGAAGATAGCTCTGTGCTCTAGCCTCGGACTGCTGAAGAGAAGTAGTTTATATAAATAAAATAATGACACTAGAAGGCTTTCACGTTTGAATTTAGTGAATAAAAACAAGAGGACGACAATTTAGGCGAAACTTGTTTATCAAGTTAGAGGTTTTACAATGATAGAGAACAGTGGCGGGTGGAAGTAAATATTAGGTTATGTTCGTGGCATGCGAAGCGGGTCCGTGTGGAAAATCAAGTGCGGCATGGTACGGCGCTGTCCTTCTAAGTGACTGTCAAACAAAGACTACTACAATTTTTGGGTGACGCCAACGGACCAACTTCCATAAACCGTTAAAGGTCGAAGCTATTACATCACATTATATACATTATCAATCATAATTCATAGTTTTAGTTTGTGGATTCCAGCTCCGCCAGCCGAAAGTATGCAGTTGTAAAAGATTATAAACAATACCTACTTTCATTAAATATATTGCAATTAAGCAAAATAATAATATGTAAGGGTTGTTTCTTGTTGTATCTTTTACTTTATCTCAGTTGACATCCCTGTAATAAAATACAAAAACATTTACCAATCCATCCAAACGTTGTCTGTAATAAATCACGGAACGTGATAAGACCGCCGATAGTATTTCTGTATTGTTATTGTACTATTTACATATTTTGTTTATAAAATAAACAATAAATGAATAATGTAATAAATAAGTAAAATTGACTTGCGGGCGATTGTATCGTGTATTTGAATTTATAAGCAGATATTAATTAAAATTTTAAGCAAATGAATTTTCGCCTCACATTAGGTGGCCGGTGTTGGTTATCTCGGTGTAAACAAGCGGCACGAACCTCATATTAAAGCGGTCACCAACTCCCCACCTGGCGACATAACGTGCTATACGTGTTGTGGTCATATATGTCAATTTTCACATTTTGTCGCTAGATTACAACTAAAAATTATTCTTTAAACATTGATTTATTTAGTGTCGTGTACTCTCAATATTTACGTTAATGTAGAGAGTTGAACCAATTAACTTAAAAATGTGTCTGTGTCCTTTAAAAACACCGTATCTTATTTAAAAATTAATCATCTTTATTCACAGTTTTAGTAGGCGAAGCCTATTTCCCGTTAGGCCGCTTTCAATCCATCCTGTTATAAGTAATAGGATGGATTGAAAGCGGCCTGCATCGAGATTTTTCCGAGCATCTTAAAAAGGTCGTGTGTCATTTTTGGTAAACATTCTATGCTGCGCTTACCGATCTGTAGTTTCATAGTCATCAGTTCTGTGCATCATGTAGCCTGCCCACTACCTTTTTAACTTGCCAATACTGCTGGTTACTTTGCTTTGTCGACGAAGCTATTCGTTACGTCCACTTTTGGGAGGAAATTGTGATAAAAAAGTAAAAAAAAAGAGATCCAGACGCGATCGAAGACGCGATCGCAGAGTCACAGGATCGATTTCTGCGATAAAATCTTAAATATAGTTCACACTTATAATTCATTACATGGGATTGCGACTGTGCACAAACAAGTTCCCAGAGGATGGCCGCCAATGTTCTCTGCGTACCACAATACTATACTTCTATCGCCATCCCACCTGCTAAACGTGGTAGATGATGGTATATCC
>DWIC01000576.1:0-11242 GCA_018248135.1 Battus belus
TGCCTATACTTTGCAGTGGGCATCTATGGGCTGAAACGATCAGTAGTTTGGAAAAACAAAAAAAACACATATTGGAATAACTGTTAAATTAGATTCAATAATATTTAGATTGGAATATATTTAATGACTTCAAATTATATTATTTTGTTGATATTTCAAGCAATTGCATATTTGTTTACTTTGTAAATTGTTCTGAAATTACCATTGCCCATGGGAAACTTTATCGTTTCGAAACGGAGCTGTTTGAATGAAATTCTGCATTAATATTAAATGCAGTTCGTTCATGCGACTTTTATTTTTAATCTATACGTAACAATTTGGGAAGATTTAAAAAATTACACAAAATGAACATTAAAAAAGTTATTTAAAAAATATAATCGATTTTTTTTTACTCTATGGACTAATTTATAAATTATCTGCGCATGCTTAAGAACCAAAATATTTTTAAAAAAAATTGTTTGTACATGTTATATTGTAATACTATTGTTCTTAACTTAATACAGACAAAAAGAAAGAACAAAAAATATTTTAATTTTTTATTCTTTCTTTCTCATATCATGCAAATTTTTGTAACAATAAATGCTTATAGCATATTATTAACACGCTATAAGCTTTTATAATGGCAGAAAATGGAAAAAAATGCCATTAAAACATACAAAAAACATAAAGTAAACTATAAATAGAACGGAGTACAAATTATCCTTCGCGGAATTATTTTATAGCAGTCAACGATCATAGTGTTTACAGTCAAGTCAACATTCCCACAGTATTACACAGTGTTACCGTCAAACTATTCCGCTGTTCAGTAAAAACTACAACACAATTACGGCATTACTGAAACTGTGCATTGTTTGCATGCGACACCACACGAAGCGTACGGATTGCGCAAATGTTTTCGCAATTAAAATAATTACAATTCCAAATTGTTCTTTTTTTTAACACATAGCTATTTAGAATCATGTGTCGATTCATTCGATTTAAAATTCAAAATGGCGATGTGTCTATAATCGTTATTTAATTCTTTTAAATATTTCTTTTTCTGATTTTTTTATGAATTAGAGTTATTAACTATGTTTTAATAATCTGAGGTAATTTAGGGCCAAACATTTTGTGTGAATTATATAACATTACCTCCGATAGGATTTGCTTTTATAGGTTAGGTTTGCTTGCAAGTATTCGAGTTTACTTACATAATAGTTGGGTTATGCTATCGGGGAACAAAACGAATCATATAGCTTTCATATAACCAGTTACATTTTTGTCACTATAAATACGGTACATATTTGTCTCTTCTCTGTCTTTGTCTGTTCTGTCTGGTTTTTTATATTTGTAATTGATGATAGATTTCACATGAAGAACTCTCGAAGGTATTTTCACAACAGGGTTAGATTAGAGTGAAAAAACACAGGATTTAATGTTTTTTGAAGTGAATGCGCAGAATTTATTGCAAGAATTTTCTTAACAATAAAGTGACAGAGCGAATACCTTTATTCGCTCTGTCACTATGACCTCTCATACCACAAGGCAAGTTTTTTAAAATAAATAATTTTGATCTATGAAAAATAGAAAATGAATATTTGTCGTTTATAGACGCAACTTTATACTTTAGTTTAGTTAACTATACAGAGACGTTGTGTATTGCATAACTATTTTATAGAAGGTGGACAGATGAACGCCGATGCCTTAAGATGCTAGAGTGGAGACCACGGACTGACAAACGCAGCGTAAAGACGTTTAATAACAAGGAGACGGTCGATATGGCAGGGAGATGAATTTATTAAGGTCGTCGGATGCTGTTTGCTGCCCACTTTCAACATGTCCTATGGGAAACCTATGGGGTAGCCTAAGCTCAGCAGTGGGCGTCCTATGGCTGGATGATAAACTATACATGTAATGTAGAAGGGAATGTATAAAACTACCGAAATTTGTTTCAAACCAAATTTTATTGGTACAAGTTATACAACCGTTAATAACACAGTGTTTACGAATAACTCAATAAAGATAGGAATTTATGTGCGACCAAAGTGAGCGTGGGACCAATGGGTCACTGAACTCAACTATCACTTTAGTCTCAGATCGTATTAGAACGGTGTAGCTTAGTTTAAGCTAGATTTAGGACAAATCAATTTTCTTATTATATTACATAAAATTCGTGTTACAAGCTGAAATCCTATTCCATCATTCACAAACTAGGTAGACTCACGGCATCGTTAAAGTTACGAGAAGCTTTTGGATGCGGCCAGAGCAAGACTGGTGAGCGTAATGATCTTCGGTAGTGGCTTATTCCCTTTTATTGCACATCTATTTGCTGATATTATGACTCCAAAGAGGCCTGTAAAATATTACATTGTTTACTTAGTTTAATTAAATACTACTTGAGTTATATTCACATAAACTTTATGTAAGATTTATCATCACCAGATAACATCGCCTTGATAACGCGGCCTAAGTTTACAATAACATTAACCTAAAATTACTTGCCTAGATGTAGTGCCGTATATTCCTATGTATAGATTAAAATTTAATGATGCGATAAAGGAATAAAATAATTTTTAAGCCATGAACGAAAGAGAAAATAGTAACGTGAAACGTTGTTAAGAAAAAATTACGAACGCATCTAACTTTCACAAGACGGCGTGTCAAGGCTGGCCACCGCCATGGAAATGATATCGTGCCACAAATCTATTGTCTGCTCGGTAGCGCAGTTTGTGGGTGAAGGATGTAGGATGGCCGGCCGTATCTTGATTATATACAATTATTTCCATTGTCATGCAATCTGTCGGTAATCGACTCTACTAAGGTAGCACGCTTTAATAGTAATGTATGGTCATTGAATAGGCATCACTGCTATAAGCTATAATCTTGAATAAATAAAAAAACCCAACGTACAAAAATATTAGTAAAAAAATTTTCTTACTAAATTTACTAAAAAAATCCAACTGCAGTGTTATTCAATAAATTCATCAACATCCAACGTGGGCATACCTTGTACGTGGGCTACTGTACTGCGCTTACTTGTTTCTGGTCTCCACATAACCAGTGATAATACTGTTTGAACATAATACATAAAAAAGTATGAACTGAATATATATATTTAGTTTATTATATATTATATAGTCTACGCTAGCGGCGGGCAAAGTTTTTTAATAGGCACCACATAGTTTAATCACATGAACTTCGCGGCTGGTTTAACTTCACCTATAACCTAATCAGAATCTATTTCATACTTCTCGACCGTAAAAACGTAATTATAGCATTCGATCTCGATCCATGTCGATGGACTCTTGGCGGGCTAGACTTTCGCCGACTCTAGGTGACCCGCGGGCTGTATTTTGCCCATCACCAGTCTATGCTTTGTTCTAAAACTGTAAAAACGTCCATACTACCGTAGCTTCAGCCTTAGTCTTAGGTAGTTAGAGCATTAATCTCGGGGTAGAGCTGCAGCCCCCCGTTGTCATTAAGACGCAAACAGAATTATCTCGTGACAACGTGGTGCCAGTTGAATGCGACGGATTACCTCGAACCCATCATCAAGATTTTGTTAAAAGGGTTAGAGGAGAAAGTGGCACTAACTTCGACGGTTAGGTCTCCGACTTAAGATGAATAACTCTGTATATTAAACTCTACTATAAATAAATATTTTATCATGTTAAGCTTCTGAAATGAAAAACAGAGATGGTTTGTGAAATTATTATATGGACAGGCATGAATCAAATTTTCATTTTCAATGATATGCGTACCAACCATATAATTAATACGTTACGTTATTGTTTCAGGGAGTATAAGAAAAGCGACAACGCAAAGTAGTGCCAATACAACGAGACACTCGCAATTATTGTCTCTGCTCGCGGCGCGACGGCGACAACTGCTCAGTGGAAGGCTGACAACTCATATTAATACATTAGCTTCGATAGCTAACAAACCTCATAAGTAAGTATTCTTTGATATTTTAACTAATTGTCATTAGACTTTCGATCACTGTAGTAAGTTAATATTTTTTTGCATTTCTCCTAATAGTTCTTAAAAAAATTAAAGCATAAAATAAATACATATGTAAAGATATTTTTATACTTGAGTATCTAACTAGTTATTTTATTTCAATATACTGGTAACAATATATTACTTACCAGAACAAAAAGTATATTCTAAATATTTTTTTTTGTTGATTTTCAGGGGCAACACAACCTTTGCACAATTGGAAATTCGCGAGTCAAACAGTTCTGTCGTGAAGAGGATTACGTTCGACAATTCAAGTAATGAGATCTCTCCATCGTTGAGATTAGTGGCTTCTGACGGCGCGAGGGAAATACGTCAAGATGTAAAACCACACGAGATTAGACATTTATTCATCCCGAGAATATATCAAGACAACAAAAACAGAGCCGGCTTCATAAATAACAGAAGAAAAGACTTATTCAACTTATTTAATAAAACAGTTCTAATTTCGATTTCTACAACACAAAGTAGTATAGTTTACGTCCCACCTGATAAGTTAGAAGGTTCAGAAAAAGAAATCGACTTAGATCCAGACGAAGAATTCCAAGTTGACGAATCAAACCATGGGCTGTATCTGCTTAACTATTCGGATACAGAAAACGTTACACAGAATCCAATCGGTATAAGCGAAATAAACACTTCGAGTGATATTAAAGATAAGGAGACAACCATTCCTATAACAGAATCAACAACGACAGTTACGGAGGCAGAAAAGAAATATGTGACAAGAAAATCGCTTGAAAAAATTAAAGATGAAAAACCAGAAACAAATACAATTGCCAATAGTACATATATTCAAAATAACAGTAATAGCAATAATGAGAATGGAAAAGAAAGCATCAATCAAACTTTATTTCTATCACCAGAGATTTATAACCATTTTCGTCAATTCGAATCAGAACTTCCCGATGAGGAAATGGCACCTTTCATATATTTCGGGCAAAAATTGGGCAGTCCAATAATTAGCGATAACTTAACAAACTCGCCATCGTTATCTGCGTCAACTAAATCAGTTAACTTTATACTTGCACCTTCAGAAAAACGTAAATTTAATTCAAGGTACTCTGCTACAGAAAAATATAAAACTACTAATGCCGGTGAAGATGAAATTAATGAAGATATGGATGTATCAGTCGTTAAAAATGTCATAGAGAAAAACAAGATAAGAAATACCGTAAAAGGTCCGGCTCCTGCGAGACCGGTTGGTTTAGTTAATGCCTATAGAAAATACTCCAGTACTACGCAAACAACACTCAAATCACCAAACATTACAGAAATTAATGTCACTGAAACGGTTTTGGAAAATGTTACTCCTAACTCTATATACACAGATAATAAGACAAGTATGATTAGTAATAGTTCCAGCAAAGATATTATAAAAAGTAACGTGAACATAACGACAGATGCCCTTTTAACAAAGACTTCTACCGTATCAACGCCCAGGAATTATACCAGAAACTATTTTAATTTAAGACGACGCCCACCAAAAGTTACTTCCACAAGCACTGAGATCACGACAGTAGCAAACATTACAACAGAAAAATCATCTACATCTGTTTACACTGCAGTTGTAACTTCAGTTTCAATTACATCATCAATGAAGGGACAAAATAAAACGGATGGGTCAATTGAAGCAAGAAATGAAACAAATATTACCGACACATCTGAAAACAGTAATTTGACAGTTATCTTAGCAAACAATAATGATACTTCTATTGTTTCATCTACAACAAATAGACCTGTTAGGCGCAGAATTAGAATAAGAACAACTACAACAGAGAGTTATCTGAATGAATCTCTTCAAGGAGTAACTTTAAAACCAAATCCATTTATACCAACTACCAATTTTACAGATAACAGAAAGGAGATTCCATCAATTTTGCCTGAAATAAATTTATATCCTCTAAATATTAATTCCAATACGAGTAACGTTAGTGCAGTGAAACCAAAAAATATTTTAAGGAGAAGAAGGCCTACAACAACGACTACAGCAACTCCATCTACACTAATAACTGAGAAGAAAGTTACAGTGATTCCTATCACAACAACTTTACCTTCAGTTACATCCGCAGCGCTCGATGTTGAGACTATTATTAAACCGATACCCGTAAAGACTAACATAATACCAGAGATAAATGCTGTACCATCGACCGCCACACTAAATAACATTACTACACCTAAAACTAATTATACTAAACCAATTATAAATATGAATAATGAAAATGATAACGAGACTCGAAACGAAGAAGTTGTAATAGAAGCCGAGAGAGCTTACACGGCGTCGTATATTTTAGCCGGTCTTGGATTTCTTCCTGTGGCAGCCGTAATAGCTTTCTTCCTACGAAACTTTTTAAATAAAAAGACGAAGGAAATCGACACGGAGTATGAAGGATACTTCGATGATGGCGAAATTAAGAAAGAGTCACCGGTAACACCGGTTGCACGCGCTCCTCTTCCTACTCCAAGTAAACCTGATCAGAAATGGGAATTTCCGAGAAACAAACTTCGCTTGCAAACGTTGTTAGGAGAGGGTAATTTTGGACAGGTGGGTTTCATATTATTTCAATATAGTATTCCATGCTGATCATGAGTTTCGTTAAGCCATATTATTTATGAGAAGTTTTCATATAATGATGGGATAAAGCATTATATTAAAATAATTACGTAAATAGTTAAAGAAAAATACAAAATGTCTTTTATTTGAACTTGTCTTATTGGAATTAGATATTGTCTTTTGAGTGTAATGCTATAAAAACATCACAAAATATTATTTGAATACTTTATATGATCAATTTAACTAAAAACAAAACAAATTATCAAATATATAATACACACAAAATAAGATTCTCTTTTCAAATAATATAATAAATTCGATATGTGAAAATTGTGACCCGTATCAAAATTATGAACTGTTTCAAAGGTTTGGAAAGCAGAGGCCGATGACCTGAACGGCCACGATGGATTAACGCGCTTGGTAGCTGTAAAGACAATCAAGGAATCAGCGTCACAAAAGGAAAAGCAGGAACTACTTCACGAAATCTACATTATGCAGAAAATTGGCACACATCCAAATGTGGTCACACTGCTCGCTTGTTGTACAGAACAAGGTTAGTTGTTTGTGTATTATAACTTTCAAGAGTCACCTGAAGGTGTTGGATGGTAGAATCTTCCTACCGATCCTCATAAATCTCTAATAACGTCCTTCCTCCAGCAGTAGATGATGAACGGCTGAAATGGTGATGACGAAGATGATTAAGATGATGAACACTCGTTAAAGAAATTGCGTTTGAACAATTTTTTTTTTAATCAAAAAAATCCTTGGTAATGACTTTTTTGTACTCCCGTACGAGGTGAAAATGTGTTAAACCTGCATTGCCTTGGTAACTCATGTGTATAGAAAAGTTAAATGAAATAACAATTGTTTCAGAGCCCTATCTCTTAATAATGGAATACGTGATGTGTGGCAAGTTACTTACTTACCTCCGCGCCCGACGCTCTCGACCCGACCGATTTGGTGGTAGCGGGACTCTCGCTTCGCGTGACCTTACTGTTTTCGCGTACTGCGTCGCTCGAGGAATGGATTACATCGCGTCCAAAGGGGTTTGTACACATTTGTGTTCTATTTTAAAAGACGATGCCGCTATTTATTTTTCAAATTGAAGCATTTCAACAACATTAACTTATTAGGGGGACTGGAAAGTAATGTCGCTTTCTTAAGTTAAATTCACACGGCTACATTTTTAACAAGTTTTTAATTCTAAGCAACAATATATAAATATCCGGTTTCAATGCCGGAGCTGTAAAATCTGTCGGTTTTTTTGGAAAATAACGACATTATTTTCCGGTCCCCATGTAAAACAGTACAGTAAATCTTTAAATAAATGCTTACATTAACATAGAAGAATATTTTAATATATATTTTTACATTTTAGTATACATTTATTGATTTCATAACGATGTTATGTGAAATTGTGTTTGCGATGATGTTATTAAAAGCTAGAACGACTGTCTAATTTTTAAAATGAATTTCTCTTTTATCAATTTTCTGCATTGATACAAATTGATATCAATGTGTTACTTTACAGATTGTCCATCGAGACCTTGCGGCTCGTAATGTGCTTGTGGATCACAACAAGCTGTGTAAGATTGCGGACTTCGGCATGTCTCGATGCGCGGGAGGAGGGGCAAGGGCCGCTCGGGGAGCGCTGCCTGTACGCTGGATGGCACCCGAGGCACTTCTCTACAATGTTTATAATCACCAAACAGACGTCTGGGCCTTCGGTATACTTCTTTGGGAGATCGTCACTTTAGGTAATTCGACAATTCACATCTTAACTACAATATAGCTATTGGTTTTACTTTTACCTATTTTGTATTAATACTTAGTGATTAGGACGATGACGTCCTGTGTATTTCACTGAACTTACATTTATCTTTTTTCCATTTATATATTTATTAAACATTATAACATATTAAATCAAAGATCTTTGTATCCGTTTAGGTAATATGAAATGATTTGGCAGAGAATTTGTTAGTATTCTCGTCCTTTCGGTCTCGTTCTGGTCCTTGATATTTAATAGAAACAATGTTTTTATTACTGAAAATGTATACATGTTATTCTGCTTTTAAAATCTAAGAGTTGGTACACACACATTGTACAAAATTAATATAAATGTTTTTAGTACTTACAGATTGATTTTTCTCTATTATAAAATAGTATATTTCAGAAGTAGGGTATGTATATATTCCACGCAGTGAACTAAATCTAAAGTAAAGGAATGAATTGTGTATTTCTAGGGTCAACGCCTTACGCAGCCATGTCTGGACGAGAAGTTTTAGCTGCTGTTACTGAGGGATATCGTTTGGAAAGACCACCGCATTGCAAGCCGCAGTTGTACCGAGCCATGCACTCATGTTGGCACGCCGACCCCTCCCAGAGACCAACCTTTGCATCACTTAAGGCCCAACTAGCGGAACTTCTAGATAATGAGCCTTCTGAAGGAAATTACGTAGACCTGGATTCTTTTTACCAAGAGTCGTCGGTTTACAGTGATCCCTCAGCAATTATCAATGATGAGGATGGTCTTTCAGCGGAGTATGATAGAGAAAGGCGAAGTTTCAGAGAGTAAGTATTGAATTTAAATAAATACCAGAATTGTTAAAAAAAATCTGGCATTCTTATATTCAAATTTAAAAGTGTACAATTTTATTTACGTAATGAAATAAATTCATAAATTTGCTTAATGAAATAATGAGACATAAAAGTATTGTTTCTCATAGTCTTAACTATTCGTAACAATATTTCATTGAAATAAATTAATTTGATGAACATTTAAACGTATATAGTACAAAGTATTATTGGTCGAGTAAAACCTGAAAAGAAACTTGATACTTACTCTTTTAACGCCATATTTACATTTTTTTAATGTTATATTTGTCAAGTGAAAATTGGGATGATGCTAATACCTGTTTTTTCCACGTTTGTCTCCTATAAAATATTCTAAAAATTACCTATAAGTACAGTACAAACATACGTTGATCGGTTTTTTTAATATAGCCTAAGAATTTTTCTGCGGAATTACATAAATTTTCTATTAAAAACAAGTACAGTGACAGATAATACAAAGAAGTTAACTTTTTGTTTGTAACCACGCATAATATTTATAAATATTTCAAATATAAATTTCAGACTGGCAAACGGACCTTCCAAGTTTGACAACAGAGCGTTTAATCTCCGCGACGAGGAGTTAAGAAACAAATTCGGTATTGGTACACCGAGAATGGGCGGTTTCGGAATCCGAGATGTTCCGTTCAACGACAGAAATTTCACCGAGGGAGAATTCAACGACAGGAAATTCCCCGACAAGAATTTCCCGGAAAGAAATTTCACCGATCAAAATTTCAACGATCCGAATTTCACTGAACGCAAAGACGGAAAACTGTCGACGTCGAGTTTCCACAGGGAGAGAGAAAGAGAGAACCCATTGGTCAGTAGAAACAGTTTCAACGGCTTCCCTCGAGTTGGTACAAGAGAGAATCATTTTCAAACAAACCCTGACGGTCGTAATAAAAGAGTATCAGAATTTGAATGCGACATATGAAAAAAGTGAAGTAACTTGAATGATTTTAAATCAATAACTGTTCTCTATATATCTAAAGGGCTTAGCTTTGGGATCTAACTTGTAATAGAACCTCTCAAATTTTAAAAATAGAACACTTCATTATTATTCTATTTGTCTTTCGTATTTGTGTTTTGAATGATGAGTGTTCTGTGCGATCAGAAAGAAATAACTTTCTGATATCAATTTTGCATACGAGTGGGATCATGACAATTCGCTTTAAGTTTCAATTTGAGTCGATTGAAATTTTATAACCTAAGACTTCTATCGATATTTTGTAAATAATTGTTAATTTATAACATTATTCCTTTACAATGAGTGTCACGGGATGTTCACTGTATTTGGGTGAGTTATTGTACATAGTATGTGTAAATGTTGTGACACGAGATGTAACAAGTGATACGTATATGGTTTTGTGAAATGTATTAACATATTTTTGTACAGGTTTAGCGCTGTTTTGCATTTTTTTTAATTTTCTTTTCAATCGAATTATAAACAAAATGTTATTAAATCACTTACTAATAGTAAAGATTACGTATATAGAGTTTTATTTTTGTTAATGAAATATTATGAATGTTGAAATGATATTGTTGATTGAAATCAAGTATATTGTAGCGGTTGGATTGCTATGGTGCTAAAGCAATGACTGGGATGTTTTGTCATCTTAAGCGATTATTGAACGATATTTTACGAATGCGTTATGTATCTATTTGTATATTTTAACTTCTCAAATCTCAGTTCAACATTAATTTCTAGTCTCTAAAATTTTACGATACTTATTGGATAACTACAAAATCTGATTTATAGGGTAAGATTGAATGATTTATTATACTATAAATATAAGAAATTTGTGAACATATTGCTTTTTGTTTTATTTCACCCTTCTCATTTTTCGTTTGAATCAATTACATTTATTTACTTATTACAATTACCATATACACTGAACCGCAAAGAAAAAGAGTCGGTTGAATCTTGTTGAATTGAATGGTAGATGAAATCGTCGATCTTCTTAAATACTTCACCAAGCTTTATGAAATAAAAATTAAATTAAAGAATATTTCAATGTGATTAAATGAAAATAAAATAAATATACGCAGGTTTTGCTTCAATTTCGTAAGGGTAGATGT
>DWIC01000577.1:0-11239 GCA_018248135.1 Battus belus
CATTAGTATGTTGTTTTTGAAGGAAGTCGCGTACAAGCAGCGATGTATGAGCAGGGGCGTTATCGTGGTGCAAAAGCCTATTTATGTTTTTCCACAATTTCTGGCGGATTGCTTCGCGAAAATTGCAGGTAAAATTCCTTATTCACCGTTATACCCTGTGGCAAGAACTCGTGATGCACCACGCCCGTGCAATCCAAGAAAACTGTAAGCAAAACTTCGCGATACTTTTGTACATACCGTATAGTGTACAGAGTAGTAGGGCAGATCAACCCAGCGGCAAAGGACTGAGACTTACAATCATAAGTTGCAGGTTTGATTGCGGGGATATAATCTTATATCAATTACATGTTGTGCATTAATTATTGTATTGACAATACTCAGAAATAAGTTTCCAGAGAACGGATATCAATGTCGTCCGGGTACCATAATACTGTACTGTCGCTAACCTGACTGTCAAGCTTAACATGATAGACATCTACCACATACACATCTTTAGGTGAGACATGCCGTGCAGTTGGAGTCTAACGTCTGAACCGACGACATCAATGTCGAAATTACTTCATATTCTATATATCTTTGAAACGACGCGTTCCCCTTTGTACTATTTTAAAGTTAATTAAATACGTAATTCAATTTTTTTAATAATGTATTGTAAATTACACCGCTGAGTTTCTTTCTGATTTTCTTCTTAGATAAGATTTATCTTACGTATAAATTTGGAGTCACAGAATTTTCATTGATATCTTCAGGTACAAGGGTGCCGTAATCATTAGGCTATTAATAAGTTTATACTAGTGATCGATACATAGAAGGTTTATATTTTGTACATAGCTCACCATCAGGTCTCGTTTCTAGATAAAGTCTCGAATATATAAGTGAATTAGGGACTATTAAACAGCGTAAAAAACACGATGCAACTCAATTTCGCTACAATAATGAGCTTTCAGATAATTACCCCGCGTGTCAGTTAAGGCATATCAGCTTGCCATAGTTTTAACGATAGAGGTCAGCACCCTTCAACTGTAAGCGATCAATTTACCTCAATCCAACCTTAATAGGTTCTTTTTTTACTAAGATTTTTTAGCTGCCAAGTATACACTAAGAGACTCATATTTTTCGTGATTGACAAACTATATTCCTGTTGACTTTTATAACTTAACTGTGATTGAGAGCACAGCGTTGATGGTGTTTAGCTTAAACACTTCGAAGAGAACCACATCAGGGTTGTCAGACGACACGTGATTAATTCGCTCCGTGGTTCATTGAAGCAGGAAAATATTTATTACTATGGTGAAGGGATCCCATTTACCACGGAAACTTCCACGCCTAGGAGCTTGACAGAGCTAACTGTTAAATCTAAAAGCCCGAACCAAAGTTCTTGGAGTCTGGAAAATTAGCGGATAAAGATCTTATGGCAGTGGTCGGGCTGCGTGCAGATTTAGTGACCATTAGGGCATTAAGGTTTTGGCTTGAATTCTTTTTTTTATTACGTGGGGTAATCTTTCATCGTTTAATGTACCCAGCCTCTAGGGGGGGTGTTTTTGGGTTTGTTACCCCCCCCCCCGTAATCACCATCTGCGCGATGTGGGGAACCGCGGTATCTCCAGTCGAGGGAACACCACGCGATCGTCCCGTGCCTTGCTATCGTGCCGTCTCGGGAACCATGCGCGTTCGCGCTACCTTAGAAATCCTCGTAGGTCTATCACGACGGTTCGAGATTACGTCGATTCGTCGTCCTCCTCAGAGCCGCCGGTGCTAGTGGGCTTTTAGGGCCCCCACCCTGAGACGTCTGCGACTCCGAACAAGATCAGCAAAAGCAACGTAAGAGGAATAACCAGAACATGGAAAAATGGACTTGTTGACCTTGTTGTTGTCGCCGGAAAACACGGTATGCAAACCGTTTACAACGGGTCGAGCCAAAGTTTTTGAAGAGGACTTAGAGGTTACTGAATAAAGGTGTTGGCTAAGCACATTTGATAACACTATGTCACCTTAAATCAGGTGAATCAAATTTAAAAAGAAGATATTTATCAAAGAGGCAATATGAAAGTGAAATCCTATTAACCGTATTGCAGCAAAAATTTTAACGACCTTAATGTCGAAAGTGCATAGGAATTACCGGTTATATTACATACTCTATGCACGGACGCCGTGAATGTTCAACAGTTTTAAAGAGGCGAAGTGGTCTCGTCCTTAGAACGTTTCACAAAGCGTAAGCTCAAGCATCCTACAATTCAGGGGATAATAGGAAAGCTTAAATGCAACGTGTTATTAACTTTGTTACCACACCACGGTTCATGAGGGGGCTTTAAGATTCTACTCACGTCGCAAAGCAGGTCTTTAGGTTTTTTTGTTTTTATATCTAATGTTTTAAATATAATTTCGCAGTACAGAATATCCGCTAGTTTTCAAGTGATTTTTAACTTCTTTATTCACACATCACTATTTATTATTGAATGCATTCAAATAATCAATATGTTCAATGCTTTTAGATCAGATATAGAGATCGAGTTAGGAAGAAAGATAGAGAGTGGCATACAGAGTGGCCCCCCTGATAGGCCTGATAGGGGATGCGAGATACTATCACATATACTTATAATAATGCGAGGATGTCATAAGTGATATACTAATAAGAGAATAAATTTTAATAGCTAAGACTAAAATTTACCAATTAAATTTCTACATTCTATTTATATAAATTGTTATAAATCAAGGTAACGTTATCGTAATATTTTTAAAAATATCCCCGTCTCAATCAAAATCTATACGGCTTTTTGCAGGAGAGACTGTCACCAGTATTTATTTATTTTCTCCGTATCATCATCATTATTTAAACCTTAAGACACCCACTGCGGGATGTAGGCCTTGTTAAGAGATCGCTAGAGGTTGCACTAGCTGGTTGGTGATCTCCACTAGAGAAGCATAAAGTAACAGCTGCCACTTGTATGCGCGCTACGTGGCCAATTCACTACAACTTAAATTTGCCAATCCGCTGGCATATTTAAGTTACTTTGGTTCGTCTTCGTATTTCCTTTCTTATCTGATTCGATCTTCTGGTATCTCATATATTGGCAATAAATACGACAAATTTATTCGTAATATTTCCATTTAAAAAAAACTAACATGATTCGGAACCGGTCTTTTATCGTATAAACTATAAGCAACAAAAGAAAATAAGACCTTCGCACAGAACTGGCGAGAGCGAGCGACAAAACCAGACATTTTCCGGTTCCATTTTTAAATCGGATTTATAAAGCTCGTTATGAATTAAAATGAAAACCGAGTAATCCGTACGACCACAATTATTCCATTAATTTCACATGAAATGCACAGACAAACAGTCAGCGCATTATGATTAATACAGAGGACAATTAAAACACTGGACTCGCTTTAATTTAAATTTCCGAACGCGTGACTCGCGCTGCGACCGTTTCCGGTGCAATAAAAATATTTGACGGTTGACTATGAACGGATGTTTTAATACTAGTTCTTTTCCTTTTATGGATATAAAACCTTATTTAAAATAGGAAAATAGTTTTTTAGAATATTTTAATATATGCGGGGTCGCCCAACGATCCATATAGATAGATGGCAATACTCGAAGTTTCACCACTAAATAGAACCAGAAACGATGAGATTCATAGATGACCGAAAGAATTATTTTTAGCCCAAGTTAAAATGATAGTGGCCACATAGCGTGCTGAATAAGTTGTCGTTGAAGCCTTAAGGTTCTGCAGGCATCCTGTAGGAGCAGCATAGGACGTCCATCTAGCTGAAATGATGATACAAATGTAAATCCTTTTTTTGTTTCAGGATTTATTTTCTATTTCAATTCTCTTGTGTATTACCCCTGTGTAATGCCTTATTCCTGTCTAATACCTGACGTCATTATAGTATTTACCTACAATATAAGTCTCTATGTATAGTTATATCCAGATATGTATTTTAAAGAATTATTTAATTAAATACAACCAAATTTGAGTAGATAAGGTTATGTTAAAAATCACTGTTCGCTAAACAATGTTTCCTTAGATTTTTTTAAAATGTGGTTATATTTTATCTATAACGTTTTAAATTGTACGAAATTTTTAATTGTCCTGTAGTTCGCCTTTTTCTATTTTGATTAACTTCAAATATTTGAATGCCATGGAAGAGTATTTTAAATTACTCTGGTTTGTATATTAATGGAAAACAGTTGTTTTAATAATTTTCCTTGCATTTTTTGCTTTTTCATCTCTACAATAACCTTCATCGTTTATGTACACAAATAATATATAAACAAATTTTATCTCAATCCATCCATTTTATTTTCGTCGTTTTTAACCTCATACATGCTTTTGTTATTGATAGAAAAAAAGAAACATATTGAGTTTAGCCGTAACATATTGCTGTAATATCATCTCCATTGTTTATAGAAGAATCGATACGAATTCCAGGCACGCATTGTGGTTGGTGAGTTCACAAAACATTGTGTATTAATCACGACGCAGAGGGAGCTAGCAACTAACATATCACGAGCAACTTACTCCCCTGTGACCACTGCAAAATGCCACGATGACTGAAAGCGGTCAGGGGACTTTATCAAATTACCTTAACTTGATACTTGAACAATGTTACCTTTGTATGTTGTGTCGGGATCAAATGCTTGCTTTAACACTAATGCACTATTGGAAATTATGCAAACATTGTCATAATTATTGAATAGCTTACGTAATTTTATAACAATCATAAATATCTTTATATGTATTCATGTATTTATGTCTACAAAAAGCATAAACTAATCATACATCATCGTCATTATCATTATATCAGCCGAAAGATGTCCATTGAAAGGTAGAGTTCCCATCAAAAGCTCACCAGACTGGCTTTAACTGTGTCGTCGGTCCACTTAATGGCCCATCTTCACTTCGTCTATCGGCTCAAAATTAACACATGAAAACAAACAAACATATCGAACAATGAATGTACTTGTATATAAATTGGAGGGTCTTTCAGCTTTAGAATAAGGTATTTAATCAAGTGTATTTATGTCGGAAGATCTTTGCGCCAGGTTATTAAAAAATCGCTTAACCGGCGAACTAAGGACGCGGCTGCATTATATTCCGGTAATGAAAATAATGTGTAATTGCCCATGCTCCCCAGTGAGTATTCACGGCTTACTGCTTAAAGCGAGGACTAGGTTAAAGCCTTCTCCGCTTTGTACCATTAAGCTCGTTGCAATCTCTAAAGGCTAGTAAGTCACTATCGATACACTTCTCTGTTTCTATTTGATATTACGCTGATAGCCTTGTGGACTGTAACAGCTTCATCGGAGAGAGTTCGCGAAAAGGAGGTCCGCGAACTGTTAAAATAAAAAAAACCGGTTGATGCACATTAATTGCACACTTTAATCATTGCAAAGGAAACTTCAGTTATGTTGAGTTCAGACTACATTGTACTTAGACAAGATTTACTGCCTTTTAAAATAACTATATATTTTACGGAATATTTTGTCAAACAATTTATATAAGGCGTTATAGACATTAGGCATGGTGGGGTTAAATAGGAATCAGTGATAATACGTTTTAGGTTTTTGTGATAATTTTAGTTAATTGTAGTAATATATTGTGGAAATAAAAGTTTAAAAATATAAAATCTTTCATTAATGAATCCGAAAAATTTAAACCAATAATATAAATATTATACAATATAATATAAATATAATAATTAATCACTGTTTAACGAATGTTTTTGATCTTTTTTTTTAATAATTTTTGGTTATTATAAAAAAAAAGTTGACCGCGATTTCGTTTGAATAAAGATGTATTATTACTAATTTGGTATACTTTTTCATCTCCTATTTTATACCTTTGGACGTGGAGTTTATGAAAATCCTTTCTTAGGGGATGTCTACGTCATAACATGCCAAATTTGAGCCCGATCCGTCCAGTGGTTAAAAAAGAAAACTTCCTGAGAAAAGGACATGCCCTTTATTTGAGGATTTTATATTTGGCAGGTTATAAAATGTACAATTCAAGTATTCACTTTTTAGTTAATTTATATGTGTTTAATGCTACATAATAAAAATATAAATATTTACCATATAGATAGCATCCTGGGCATGCTCTGGTACAAATATTTATGACCGTACTGAAGTGCTTTTCCGTACGAATTGAGTGCGTGTATCCGACGGGACCAGTTCAAATTGTTAGAGGAAGCTTCACCGCTACTTACTTTTTCATAGTAGGCACCAAGACAAACCTGTCAGAGAAATCAATTTGTTAAATATGACACAGATATAATATTATTGTCAACATGAAGACATATAGTTCTATTGCAAACTAACGAATTCGAATATATACAGAAAAATCAGCAAACTGTAAAAAAAGGTTAGCATTAAATTTTACTAGGCAGCACTAATCGACCAAGTCAAGGTTGAAAGCCCTAAAAAGTAATTCTAAACGCATATTGAGTGGAATTCCAAGGTCGACATCTTCTTGGAGACCCACATACCAGGTCACATCATGGAGCGCTCGCCGGAAGTATCTTGGCGTTGAAAATGCTGTATTGAATAATGTGCTTTATTACTATCTAATACAATTTTATTTCGTAACATTTTTTACAACTGTGTTTAACCCTTTCCACTCCAATGTCGAGTGTCACTCAACATTGATTTTGCTCCACTAGCTCCACTGTCGAGTGATACTCGACATGGTGTAATACCACTTTTTGCGGAAATTTTTAAAACAGGAGGGATTTTTACTAAAATGTTTGAATCACGAATGAATGAAACATATTCTAGAATATAATAATAATTCAATTAAATTTTATCGATGCTGCATAAAAACAGCCTTGGAGTGGAAAGGGTTAAGATATGAAATGTTTTAGATAGTAATTTAATTTGTATATCTCAAGCTGACGAGATAAGAAGCAGTAATAGGTAGCTTTTTGTATTTTAAAATACAGTATTTCACTGCATGAACAGAATGTTTCCATCCAGTGTGTATAAAATTTAGTAAAACAAAAACAAAGAAATGAAGTAGATTTATTCTTATTAATTATGATATTATATGTGATTACCCAAGTGACAGATCTCCGCTCTCGTTTCTCTCGGGCAGCCAACCTAGCTAACTTTATAACCCTGGGCGGCGGCACAGGCGCTGCGCTGGCATCAGACTCTTCCATCACCACAGCCATTACACCATCAACATCACATCATCTCATCATCACTGATACTCGATTTCACTTACTTAGTCGCTAAAGTTATGAAACGATTATACACTTTTAACTTTAAAATCACTGCTGTAATTATGCTATCGATTAGAACGGCGACATAAAATTAAATGAATGTAATATGATTATTTAAATTGTTTTACTTGAATATTAAAGCATTGACTCTTTTAAAGGGTTTCGTAAACAACTTTCTTTAATCATTCCACCGCATTATGCAATATATAAATATCTTTGTTTCCACGAATTGAGCATTCTTAATTTAAAAATTAATCGTTATTTTGTCGTTTAGTGAAGCGGTTGATATTAATAGGTTTATCGTATACATTAAGTTTAAGAGTCTATAATTCATAAAACCTTTAAGCGTTTTATTTCGGATTAGTGCGGATGAGACCTTGGCCTTCGTGCACCGTTCAATAAATGCGACCTCGCGCTGCCTTGCACCAGTCCGAATAGGCCTGTAGAATAATGGTGCATTTAACGATAGATTTTTATTTAAACTCTTATCTTCCGATGTGGAAAAATTACATTTACACGTGTATATTCCACTTAATAATAAAAACTCTGTGGTTTAATTTATCGTTTTCATATTAGATTTTGTATGCACATAATTTTCTTTAACACCATGTTTCACTGGTAATATGGGTTGTAAATGTGTTATAATAAATTTTTTATAAGCCTCGCTTATAAAAAAAGTGTATTAGTAATGAACTTACTTTACTTCGGGTTTTATTGCTAATTTTAGTTAATAGACGAGCAATAGGCTTTGTTCGGGATATTTCTACGGAGACTGAATTAGAAAATGACGTTTAGACATAGACGAATGAAAGTAACCGACATGTCCCGACAGATTCGCGAGTTGCATTGACGGTAGGCAGGCCATATAGCACGTAGAACAGATGGCCACTAGGATCGTAAGATCCTGAAGTGGAGCTTAAGGACCAGTAAGGGCAGCAGAGTAGGTCTACTGATGATGTGCACGAACGACATTTATAAAAACGACAGAAAACGAGAGACAATGGCCGACAGTTCGAGACCACGTCGATCCGTGGTCCTCCAGAGTCGCCGGTGCTAGTGGGTGTTTAGGGCCCCCACTTTAAGACGTCCGCGACTCCGAAGGCCCCGTTTCTGATAGGGGAACACCATTCTTCGGAGGGCCGTCGCGATGCGCGTCACCTGCGCTGACGGCGTCGTCCCAGAGCGGGATCTGTCCCGCGAAAAACTTAAACCTCAAATGGTGCTGTAAATGCCTATAAGCAAAAACAGTATATAACAAAAACGAGTTGTATAAAAATTTGATTCTGTGCTAAATATAACGTTATCTGAGCATAAAGATGCATTCTCCTCGAGTACGTATGTAAGACACAAATTCCAAGAATGCATCCATCGGTAACGTTTAGCTTTGCACACGCAATTCACTTCCGAGAACACGAAAAAAGGCAAAATAAACCGTTTCCGCACGATTCGCGACAGATAAATAATGCGTTTGATTACCGCCAACATAAACAATAAGACATTTTGCCGTTATTACGACACGTAAATATTTAAAATAAAGTTGAAATACTCAGAAACGATATATTCTTGTACTATACTCAATAAATGTCTATCATATCAGTGTGTCAATACCTTAAATAAATAAACTATAACTGGACAAGTTAAGTTATCACCAAAAAAAACTTGTTCCCTTTATTTGATGTTAGATAACATGTTAGGCAACTTGACGCATGTGATGTTGAATTGAAATTAAACTTATAGACCTGTATAATTTGTCTCCACCCTAATACGGAGTAAGCGAACGGAAATGCATGAAATTATGGTATTGGACGATACTCGTGTCGAATTGAAATTGGATTTAGATACATAAAACCTTGAACAAACATCCTAAAGTGAAAATTAAAAAAACAACTTTTATTTTCACTGTTTCAAGCCTATTAGTAAACAAAGGTAATGGACATTTTTTACTCACAAAATTACATAAAACAACAAACCATTAATCAAACGGTATACACACAACGAATTTATTTGATAAAAAAAAGTTAATAAAATTATAATTATTTCTTATTAAAAAGGCTAAATATTAATGCTTCATTATTTTAATAGAAAAAATATATGTAATTTCTAAATTTGTATATACTGAAAGCAAAGGATGTTTCTTCAAGGTGGTTCGCAAATTCTTATGCAAATACGTTTAATACACAAGTGCTTATTGCAATGCACTCTTCGCAATATTTTTAGTTCTTTAAAACGCACTCGAAAACTGTTTTTTCTTTCACATATTCCATTTTAGGAAAACGAACGCGGTCTCTCTATATATATGTATTATTAATTAATTCAAAGGTAATTAGTCACTAAACGTTATAGCGGTATCTATAGAGATGTTATTTTAATATATATACGTATGTACACAAGTAGCACAAACTCACGGAAGGTAATCTAGATGTATCAAAACATGAATTTCTATTTACACAGGAAAGTTTTTGTTTATCTTGCGACACCAGCGGCTGGCGTATGGCACCGTCGCACGGCGCCGCGGCGCAGGCAGTACTGGAGTGGGCGACTTTGAAATCATCGCGTCTCTACCACTAATGGATTTCAGAAAGACATAATTCAATGATATTCATTCAGCTCAAGGTCTACGGTGCGGTTATTGAAGTTATTAGTTGTACATTATATTTATTATATTAATTTAACAGTAACATAGTCTGAGAACAACGGAACGCTCGTGCCAATCAGTATCACAATCATTGTCTTAATCTTTATGCGTAAGATTAACTTTTTAATTTTAGTATAATCTCAGTATCAATAAACAAAAAAAAATTAACTAGATTTATTACCTGCGATTACATATGTAAATTGTACAATATCCGTATGCAACTGGCAACAATATGCAATTAAATTATTAAGTATAGGCTCTGTGTTAGCACAGATAATGAACGTAAATAATGTATAAATATTGTTACATAGATAATTATTAATTAGGAGTTTCTTTTTTATATATTCCTTATTGAACTTTCTGGAAAAAATCATTATGGTTTTAAAGAACACGGTAAATTGAATAAAGCTGTATCACTTTCCTAGTGAAACAGGTACATTATGAGATTTTAAAGATTTTGATCTGTTTATAGAACAGAAAGTGAGAAAAAAAATTCAGACATTGAAGAATAGGTTGACGCGAGAGCATCACATGGAGTTGTTCACGGTACGCGGAGCTAGGAATGTTAATTAGGTATTGGTTCACATGGTTGTGAATAAAAGTGCACAGTATATAACGGTTGTTTGTAGAACGCTCACTTGCTGTAAAACAGTGCCAGCGGTCACCCGACGCCTACAGTAATCGCTCACAGCTCGTGTGTTTGTTAAAGTGACATAATTACAGAATCGACGAAACATACGACAATTAGATCTGTTTGTAATGTTCGATTTTCGTACGTCAATCCTATATACGTTTGTTTATTGACAGTTCAGTTAATAGTTTAGTTTTAATTTAATTTAATCAATTTATTATTTATGAAATTCACGAGGTCAGCTTATTGTTTAGTCAGTTAGGATTTGCACTTTACGACAGTAAGTCACGAGTTAAGATTTCAAATGGATAACTAAGAAATTAATAATTTAAACTTATGACAGATAGAGAACAGACCTGTAAATTAAACATACATTAAATTTAAAAAGAAAATTTTGGGCGCGTTTTTAGTTGCGTCCGGTTTGTGTCTTCCTCCATGAGGGGAAACCTGCGCTCTGATAAAAACCAAAACCAAAGATCATCATCAACATCAAGCAACGGAAGTCCACATCTGGACAAAAACCTCTGCCAAAAATCAGTAACAAAAATATTAAAATCATGTACCATTTTTGTCTTTATTCCCATATCCAGAATTAATTAATATTTAGTTGTTTAACGGTAGAATATACTGGAGCATTTTAAGTTATTAAAAATTCATTGAAGAGAATGTTGAAAAAAATAAAAAATATATTATTAGATTCGTACTTGATATGTAATTTGTGCATGTGTATGTTAATTATTATATAT
>DWIC01000578.1:0-11231 GCA_018248135.1 Battus belus
CCCCCCCCCCCCCCCCCCCCCCCCCCCCCCCCCCCCTATACCATAATCGCCTCGTTTGGTTGATTGCTTGGCGTGTGGTATTATGGTACGCAGAGGACATTACTGCCCATTCTCTTAAAACTTGTTTGTGATGTTATAGAAGTACAAAGTGTGAATTTTAAAATTATATCCCGGGAATCGAACCAGTCATCTATGACCGCTAGTTCCAATTTTCTACTGTTAGGCGACCATTGCTAGAGCACTGATACGTGGAATTAATGACATATTGTCAATTTTTCCTCGTTTGACACCTAGTTTCGTTAACTTCAGTGAATATCAAATATTAGTGAGCTTGATTTACTGCGGTCCGGTTTGCATAGCAATCTCAATATCTATTCATTAAAATTGCTAGAGGGTCAATGAAACGTATCATACCACCGATAAGCGCTGTTCACTAATTGGTTTTTATAGTATTGGCAGACCGCACAAGACACTTATCCAAAATCTCTGCAAATTAAATAAGCTTGAAGGCACCTTCGGTCGCAACGGGTTGAATTGAATTAAAAACTCGGCCTGCATCGAGAGGCACCCATCAAAAATAAAAAAAGTACTGTGGACGATCGAAAGTAACTTTCAAATCCCAGTAGATCTGCTGAAGTTGAAATGGCAGTGGGCAGAGCACATAGCACACAGCACTTAACGCAGGATCCTGATGGTTCTAGAGTAGCGGCTGAGTAATGACAAGCGCAGCATTATTAAGGTCGTTCGAAGACGATGGTCGCATGCCGCTTCTAAACAATCTTGTTTTAGATCTTTGGCAGAGGCACTGTTGCACTAACACATCAGATGACAGAAATGAAGATGATGATGAGAGGTCAAACCCTTAGATAGCTTGGGTAGCCGCCCCAGAAAGAAACACCGAGAGTCACAATGACCCCCTAAAGGGAGTGTGATCTGAATAGCGATCCTATTTGATTTCATTCAGAACTATTGTTGTTGCATCGTACGAGAGGTCGAGGACGTGACAACTGCGACTGTTGAATTTCCCTAACAGGATTGTAGATGGCAGCACCTATAATAAATAGTTATTAACGCACAGCTAAAAAAATCGACGTGAAGTTTGGAGGGCATATAAATTACTATTCGTTGGAATTTCCTCTTATTCTAAGGTATTAAATAAACGAATAAAAATAAAATAAATCTTAGGTTTTTTTTGGAATGTCGTTAATCATGACATATTTTATATTTGCCAGCGAAATATAATAAGTTAAATTTTTAATAATTCACGTATGTTTAACAGAATAGCACTGTGGGACTATAAAATAAATTTGGTTACCCTTAATGGATAAGTACGTCACGCGTCTAACACCCATAACTGTAATTGACATTTAGTCGCACTAATAAATTAATCTATAATTGACAATCCATTTTTCATTTAGCAATGGTCGTTTTCAGTCAAAATATTCAGAGTTAAAAAGGTACTTTTAACCTGTTAATTAACTTAGAGCCTTTCACGAAATATTCTTTTTCATCTTAGGTTAAAATAAACTTCATATTTTTTAATGGAAATAAGTAGTAATTAATATTTGGTGAGCATCATTATACGCGGTGTTTGTTTATAGGTATAAAAGCTTAAAGGGGTGAATAAATAGGTAATTTATCAGCAAAAAGCTACAAGCCTTTACACTTCATTTCCAAGTACCCCGTATAACTATGTTACCTTGATTTACTTTTCTTTCTTTAGGAATGCGACAGACCAATAATTTTTGATAGTGCAGATAGTAAAAAATAAATAACTTTAATATGTCAGTAGTAAACCCAATTTTGAAAACAATTTTTCTTTCTGTATTATTACCACGTGACTTATTATTTCCAAAATAATTGATTTTTAGAATATCTACCACACGTTAAATAACAGCAAATGAGCTATAAATTTGCCCTTTTATAGCTTTTCAACCTATTACCAATAGCTCTGTATTACCCATTGTGTTAAAAACAGCTAGCATGTAAAGAAAGCAACTTTAAAATGTGTTTTTTAACTGTTTGTTTTTTGTTTCAGGTATCCTCGAGCGAATAAACGTCAAGCGTTCGGAAATAAACATTCAATTCAACATTAAAAACATTCATGAAACACTATCAAACAGATTTCGTTAGCTTTATATGCTAGAACACAAATAACAACTTCTCATTCAATAGTAATATAGTAAGAAAGCTATTTAAACTTTTACATAAAACCCAACACAAAGTGGCCTCCAGAAAGTTGTTATAAATTTTTAAGAGCTGCTCAGAAGTATATTGGATCTCGGAGTTCCCGTTGCACGTTTTATCTCATCACAACTCAATTCTCCGCCTGACCTCCGTCTGTATGAAATGTGTTGCTTTAACAAAACAAAACAGATTTTCTGATACATCGTAACATTGTGACCTAACGAAATTCGAATATATCCAACATTTCTATTTCGCTGCACGACGAGAGAGATATCAAAGTGCATACGTATTGTTTCGCGTTGGGAATAATTCGTGAAATATTGTCAGCATGATAAGGCAAACCGTTTGTTCGTAAATCTAGGTTTAAAAAATATTTATTCATTTACTTACGGATAAATTGAAAAAAAAATGCCATGTGACAAATCATTATCACTTCTCTGAATAATGACTTGCTTGATAGATTTTCTACTGGAACAATCATTAGCTTGAAGCATTTTAATCAAAATCACCATCATCATCACTTCATCAAAATGAGATCCATAGCTGGATAGACGTCTCTCAAAGATTTCCAAAACGACCGGTTGAAAGGGGCCTTCAAGTTCTTCTCACCTTATTGGAGAATGTCTAACGCCGGATTTGCCGATCCATGGCCCCTGCTTCAAAACCTTAAGGACCCAGTATACGTAATAGAAATTCTATAACGGATATGTCACTGTTTAAATCTTCTTAAAATTTGCGTCGAAATATTTTATAACAAATAACAATATTTATGCATAATATAAATTTGTTATTGCATATTTATATATATACACCAGCGCACAGTTAGTTAAAAGTAAATTAAAAGTTGCTATAACAATAATCGTTCTGTTATGTGTTATTTTATAGATGACATGGCAAGAAACACCAATGCACATAAAAACAAAAAAAAAAGAGAAAAATTATTGCATGTGAATCATCTTTAGACACCACAAAGATTTTCACCATCAAGATCACTACATTTTATTGTGTACCTACCAGCTGTTCCAGTTGAACAATAAACTAAACACGCTGTAATAGCGGAAGAAGTTGGCGTCAAGTTGAGAAAGCTCACCATTAGTGGTCACTACGACCACGATACTTTTTAGAACTAATTTATTTTTACGCGTTCGAATTTAGATTAGAACGCAGATATTAATTTGTACGCCTTTGCGATCTGGTTGAAATTATGTTCTTCTTCTGAATAGTGCACTCTTGTCAGAGCGATCTTCACCCTGCCCCGGTCAGTTCTTGATCCCCCGCTACTCTAGCTATACTGCTCTAAATAGCTTAATATTTGGTGGAATGAAAGTAATCATTTATTGAGTGTTGAGAGGCAGTTTTAATGAGATCTGTCCTTCTTATTGGGGAGCTTCCACGAGGTTGCTTGCCCCCCACTTTGTGCTTATATACATATATGTAAATACATTGTCGAACACATGGTGAATCTCATTTTCGATGCCGTCAATAACGGAACGAATGGTAACTCACCTCTATCCGCATAACGCATGTAAATTCGTGTTATTATCAGAATTCGATAATCTATTTCGAATAACATTACGTTTCTTTCACTTATCACACCCATTTTCTTCTTTTTTTCAGAAGCTCGACGCGCAATACATGGCATAGGCCTGCCCCAAAGATCGTCACGATGACAGGTCCAGCGCTGCCCGCATCCAGTGACCTCCCGCGGCCTCAACTTTGTCGTCAGTCCATCTAGTGGGACAATCCCCAAGTCGATTCGTAGTCACTACTCGACGATATTTTTTTTTCAATTGACGAAATTAAAATGAGAAGAAAAATAATTATTCTAACGATCATGAGGTATACACATTTGTGCCTTGTTATTAACATAAACAGATTTTCACATAGTTATTTACTGTACAGGACCATGCGTACTAAACACCTCGGGCCTGTGGAAGATCAGCGCGTCGCGGCTCGTGTTTCCATACTGAAGAAGTCCACATACAAAAACCGTATAGTACACACATTAATAACAAATGTTTTCATGTTTGTGTCTATTTATTATTAGTTATTTTTTTGGTGTTTTATTATAAGTTACATTTATACATAACGTTATTTTTGTGTGCACTAAATACTTTTACGTTATTATTAACAATAATATATTATTATTGTACAACAAAGACCAGATTTTGCAAATCAATTTTAAATCCTCTATGGAACTGAAGAAAAAATATAATGTACTAAATATTCATTTGCCCTATTAAAATATAATTAACCAAGATATATACTAAATATTCCAATTTAAATTTAAAAGTCTTTTGTAATAGTACAAGTTTCTTTTATAATCTCAATTTCTTTTTATTACGTTACATGATACGAAAATAGAATTGATAGTATCATATCCAAGCAGAACAGAGAATCGTAAAGTTTCGGAGGCGACCGTCCGAGTCGTATTTCTAGAACTTACTTAGCATAGAAGAAAGATAAAAGAAATTTATTACATTCTTAAGACTGTACGCGAAATTCTAAAGGCTATTTTAAGTTCTTTGATTTTATTTATTTTAGCGCAAAGAAAACTTCGTACATAATTTCATAACAATATTTAATATCATACAAAATATTAATAGGAATTTAACTAACTGTAACATAAACTACGTGAACTAACATGAGTCCGTTTAAATATGATGTTAACTGTAACATATTATTAATTAATTGATTATCAATTAATTGTATTTATAATTACCATGGCGATCTTCAGAAAAGATTTATATTGGAAGTCAGTCGATGATTATTTAACTTCTTGGTCGTTTATTTTCATTACCGAAGGTCGTGCCCTTCCTGGAACGCCTTGGTCGAAAATTCGCCAAACGTTAATGCTTCTCCAGTACTTTTTTACTTGCCTCTCTGAGCACTTCCGACACTGTGAGACACAGAGTCCTCCTGTCGGGTAGGTGATCGCCGTCTTGGTCACTTTCCCTCTACCTTTCCTACGACATCCAAGTTATCTAGTCTCTCTGGTAGCCTCCAAACTATGAAGTTGAAGTAGCCAAGAATCCGTTTAACACCGATTGCGTAATGTAAATGTGAAAGCTTAAACGGGTGAATGTATAGCTCATGCAATGTCAATTAATGGAGGCTACACCCTATCTAATAATGATTTCAGAGATAATAAATAACGTAATGATATTACTATAAATAAATATGATTTCAAATGCCAACTCTCCTGCCAAGCGTAGGAACTATGGTATATCCCCCATAGACTTTTTGGTGAAGGACTGTACCTTGCAATGGGCATCTATGGACTAAAATGACGACGACAACTTATTAAAAGTAATTAAGTTTTGTTATTTGTACCTGCGAAGTCTGTATCCCCGGCAGTTATTGGCCTGTCAAATTCCAAAAAGGTAAAAATACACTTTTTACAGGTTGATTGGAAATAGGTGAAAAACCTTTAGAGTTTTTAAATGATGATCATTAATTATTTGCATTCACCAATCATTCTTTGTGTTACATATTTTTCACTGTAATTACAATTAATAAGCCAGTTCGTGATTAAAAAATAAAAAGAGTAAAACGATGAATGAAGAAAATTTTGGACTTCATCACATTACGCAAGTTTATGTTGTAAACGTCCCAAAAGCGAGATATGAAAGGAAATATAAAAGATAAATTACTAATGTCGTTCGAATTCTTGTCACAAAAAACACGACACGAACGACACTCGACGAAAGTCAATAGTTTTTATGATTTCCTCGCGTATGTCAAGATGCTGTTAACTCTAGATCAGACTCGAGTTATCTTCGGTTTTTGCGGGCAAGTGGTAGGGGTGTGTTTATTTGATTATTATTAGGTTTTATTTACTTGATAGGTTTGCGAAGGACCTATTGTTGGATATATCTTTATAGAAAAATATTTATTACGTTGATTTTATAAAGGCATTTTAACCACGTACAAGAAGATACATTTGTAATTTCTATATTTTCCTTTAAGTAAGTAATTGTGGGAATGGAGGTCACAGCTCATTTTTTCTTTTTCATTTGCCTAAATAAATACGAACATACAAAATAAATACACTCAAATTAATATAAAAGTTTAATGTTCTAAAATGTTACGTCATTTCTTTTTACAGATTGTATTATACTTGAATATATGTTAAAAGAGAATACAATTACTTCTCGCACAGTTTTTAATAGTTGAAGCTCGAGGACGGGTCGCTGTAGTGGCTGCTGGGCTGTCCGAGTACCGAGCAGGGGCGGCGCAGGAGCGATTTGGATCAGACATACGTAGCAGGTTTCGTCTTTGCAAGTTGCCCGGGATAATCTCCTATGAAAGACTCTGACTGCCCCTTCTTGCTTTCTTAGGATGAATGAAGGATGGCCAGGCGCAGTAGCACGAACTTTCCCGGCGGAATCCTGGCGCCAACAGCGGCCTGATCGTCAGACGCCGTTGATTTAGTTTGTGCAATAAAATTAGATATGCCAGCTAAGTAAATTTAAAATAAAATAGTTTTTAAACAGGTTATTTATATATTGATACCTGAAACAATGTCCTTAATTATCATGATAAATGCCATTATTAAATATTTAAAAATATTAGTTATTATCATTATTTATATAATAATATTAGATGGCAAGCATAAATAATTCCTTCCTTTTTTCAGCTGATGGACTGCTAGATATAGGCCTCCCCTAAACTGCCAGCATCCAGCGACTTCCCATGAGCTTTACTATGTCGACGGTTCTCCTAGGGGGAAGCGGGGGGCTTCCCACGCCGCGTCTATTGGCTCGTGATTGCTACTCAAGAACCTTTTGGACCCAACGGACATTGCTTCCAAGAGCGATGTGCCCCACCCATTGCTACTTCAGAAGAGCAATTCTTTGAGCTACGTCGGTGACCTTGTTTCTTCTGCAGATATCCTCGTTTCTTCGTTCCCTCAGCGAAACTCTAAGCATAGCCCTATCCGTTGCTCTCGGGCTAAACTTGAGCCTTTTCTAAAGCCAGTAAATAATTAAGACATTAAAATTAGGTTTTATATGAAACTAGGTACATCATACATTGTTGTTATGCATCTAATTAAAATTTATACAGTCTATTGACCTGGAAATGAAGATAAGAATAAAAACAGTAAGTAAGGTAGTATTAGGTCACTGCCGCTTTAGAGTAAAGATTGCCAGTATTATAAAAAATCATAATGCTAGATGGCGTTTTAGATGCTGTATAATATCACACAGCGATCGTTAACACACTTGCCAAGCGTGGTGATCATGGTATTTCCTATAAATAGATATTTGTAGAAGGCCCTATGCTTTGTAGAGGATGTCTAATAATTAAAAGACAACATTGTAATATATTGTAGTACCGTACAAAGTTGCCTTCAAAGATACTGATGAAGCCTAGAGATTAGTTTAAGAATATTAATTTGAAAATCAGTTTGAAATGTCTATCAGAGATGGTAAAAGTAAAAAAATACGTTTGTTATTTATTTTCTTTATATCGATGCATTAAAACTCTATGTTCATTTCTCGATTTTAAGAATATTCATAAGAAAAAAATATTGTTATGAATAATTTCAATGGGTTAAAACACAATACAATTCTACATAACACAATATAATTGTGTATAAAATAAATTTATATCCAACTTTTGCCAACCCTAATAACGTTAGCGGCGTCGATCAACTGCGAAAAAACTACACCGACGAAACTTCGGGAATTGCGTGTTGTTTTTTTGGCAACCCTAATCATCACTCGGCTGGTGTTGACAGCCCTGTACACCTTAAAAACTTATGATTGATCGTGTTACGTTTTTACCTCGTTACCTTTTTGAGTGAAAAAGTTTATTTATATACGTCACTGAACTCACGGAATTGTAAGTGGTAGTGGCAGACAGCAGGTCACACAACGCCCAGAACAGGTGGCCACTGGGGCCTAATGTTTCTAGAGAGGACGTCACGGAAGGAAAATGTCGGAACACCTTAGACGCAGGAAACTTCAAACCGATCCCTTTGGAAATCAATCGCGAAGGAATGTCCACCAGTGAACATCCTTCGTGTGAAACGAAGATGCTGATGAATATATACATATTTTGCTTCTTCTAGTATCTTTCAAGTGTAGAATTTTGTGGATAACATGCTGAGCCCATACATATTCAAATATCAAGCACCGACTGGAAGCAATCGTTTGAATTAATAGTTATTATTATTAAAATATGCAAGAAAGACGACGCCTTGCAAAGAAGAGGCTTTAGTGTTTATGAAGAGTTTTTATCTATTTAATTTTATTTATTCAGGTACACCAACAGTACACATTACCTTTTAAATAATGAATGTTCTGTTAAGTGTTCCTTTATATGTGACACAATATTGTAATAATGTAGCACTGAAATATTTTTAAATGGCTGGACAAATCTTCACGATTAATTTTTTGCTGTGAAAGTAGAAAGTATTTTTTTTTTCAACCAATGCTTTTTTATTAGCGCTGTCAAATGTATTAACCGATTCCGCGGGTTTGTAGCAGTAGGACGCGAAATACGCCTAACCTAAAACCTCTTTGAAGAGAGCGAAGCTCGTGGATCCAGGCAGGAACCACAGCTCCGGCCGAGCTCTCCGAACGAACGCTCCGATTGATACTACGTTGAGTGTGTAGATTCAAGGGTCCCCATGAAGAGACCTCAGCTTTGGCTATCACTCATCGATTATATCCGCTTAGCATTCCGATACAAGAGCGAACCTCGAGTTGGTCGGTGGCTAATATCACTACTACCACTACGGAAAGCATTATAGCCTTCGAAGTGGCAGAAGAAACTACAGGAACGCTTCTATCTAGTATGATCGAGAGGAGACGAAACAGGATAGTTATCGAATGACAACGATAACGGTGTGCAGTTTACATTTTTGTATTATTGTCGTCGCGGAATCCGGAAACTCCAATATCTCGGATTGAATGTACCGGGTGTTATTGTGTTGTAGGTGGCGACACCTACGATCTAAATTTACTTCGCCAGTGGTAGTAATGATTGTGAATAAGTTTTGAGTACGAAACCCTGCAATGATGCGACAACGGTCCTTATTGAATGTACCTTTGTAACTAGCAAATACATACGCAAAGTTTTCATGGAATGTATTATTTAGAGCTTTTCTAAATTAAGTATAAAAAAGGCAAAAAACTATTTCTAAATTTTTCGATTCACACTCTACTAATTATGAACAATATAATGTGCGTAAACAGTACTACTACATTCAAGGTGTATTAATACATATTCTAATAATAATATAGTAAGAAATAATTATCAAAATTCAGAAAATACATTATTATAACAATTGTTAACAATTTTTATTTTCCCTGCATTATTATAGTGCCTGTAGTGATTGGCCAATCGCATTTCTATAAAAAAAAATTATGTAACACATTTCAAAATTATTGAAAAGAACCTTTAAAACTTTTTGCTGATAAATGATCAATACATTCACTCGTTAAGCTTTTGAACCTACAACCAATTACAATGTTGTATAACTTTACAAAGTTCTTTGATGTTACCTTTAGATTGATTAAATTAAAAGAAATTTTTAATTTTAATTAAAAATCTGGAAACCGTTTTGTAGTGGAACCACTTCACTTCTTTCCTATTTTTAATTATACTGCTCAGTGTTTCCGGGTAACGTCAGACGATGCCCTTTTGTAAGAAGTTTCTTTAACGAAACAAACTTTTAATAAATACTTTTTTCAATTGCTTTCGTTCTTTTTTAAAATTATTTTACCTACGGTGCATATCTTTTTATGTGCCTTCGGTAAACCAAAGCTTCGCAAAGATCGTAATATTTTACAATTGATATACCTATACAACAAGGTATCACTATATCACTTAGTTCTGAGTGCAATGTGGCCTGCCCACTTCAACTTACTAATTCACTATTTTATATTGGCCACTTATGAACTTGATGAACCTCTTAATATTTATTGGATCTTGTAGAGAAATCCTAAGCAAAGCCGTCAAGAGAATATGTTGATTGTAATTATGAAATGGTGTTCAAAATATTTGTTTATGTATATTTTTCGTTAGAGTATATTTTGTGTGAGAATTCTGGTCACAGAAATTATAGTATATTACCATAGATCTTCATCATCATCATCATCATCATGAACCGACCCCCCTCCAAATTGGCTTTCTGTGATATTGACTATTTCTTTGGTCCACATCAACCGTTGCTCATATACGTAGAAATAAAACATTCTGTGGCCTCTCATACCGTGATTCGAAGAAGCTTTGAAAGCTCGGAAGTCGAAAAGATGAAAATTTTGTGTTTACAGCGATGAAAATCGAAGATTTAAATAATTTTCTAGAACATTACAATGGTTACTAAATATAACAAACTTTTTGAATCCAATGTAACGTAATTTCACTGTATAATGCATAATTCTTATTCAGACTGGCAACGCTTAATCAGGTTTTACTTAAGTACGCCATTTAGTTAACGTTTCCTTGATAGCGACCGCTCAATTGGGCCATTCGGAAATTAACTGCTCGAGTAAATAAGGACTGGCTCGCTACAAAGCCTAACTACCTACTTCTTATTTAATAAACGAAATATGTCAACTCTTGTTTTTAATTATCTCTCTAATAATCGTATAACGCGTGGAACGCGTGTGGATAAATTATGAATACTTTAACCATATTTATACATTTTTAAATGTTTATTGTACATAAAATAAGCGGTGTGAGCCCCGCAATAAAGGAGTAATACTTGAGATTGTACGTCTAGAGAATTCCGGAATACAATCTTATATAATTTACACTTACATCTTATTTATTTCTATGTCCTTTTGATTTATGTGTTTTTAGAACATAGACATCTGCAAAGCATAAGCCTCCTCCAAAGATATCTATAGGGTGATATTCCATGATCGCCATACTTGTCAGGCGGGTTTTTGATTGCAATGTGACATTGTGGTACGCAAAGAACGTTGATGCTTGTTGATAAGCAGTGGCAATCCTATAAACTAATACATAAAGTGTGACTTACATGAGATTGTACCTCGGGAATCAAACCCGCGACCTAGTCCCAGTCC
>DWIC01000579.1:0-11228 GCA_018248135.1 Battus belus
GCTTATAGGTGTAAAAGCTTCAAAAGAAGTGAATGTATAACGCTCATATGCTGTTAATTAATGTATAGTAACACCCTATCCATAATCAATGGTTTCCAATATAATTTTTATATTGATTTTAATTTTTTTTATTAATAACTTTGCAGACTTTGTACTGCTTGAAGTTATAAGCTTGTCGCATTAATATAACTTTTTTTTGTTATCGACGATAGCCAAAAAGAGCATAAAGTCTACGATGCAACATTCATATTTATTTGATCACTTTATACGGGGGATGATTAGAAAAAGGAGTAAAACCTTAAAGTTTGATGCTGACTGTCAATGCTCAAATGTACACTAATTCTTACTGATAAAGATTAAGGTGAAACGGATAAATACTTTTTGATCGTTGTAGCCAGTATTATCTCGTATACATTTTTTTAGCTGATGGCCAAATCGTACGCCACGGCGGGCACGCAGGATGACGCAAGCAGCGTCAGTACGTCCACAGGGATTAACCAATTTCACACTCCAACACCCTTCCTGATCTTACACAAAACGTGTCGCAACTCTTTCAATACAAAATTATCAAATCTGTATAGACATTCATCACCAATACTTATTTCAAATGTAATAAAATTCTTCAGTTTTAATAATATAATAATTACGTCAGTAAGCATTTCTTTCATATCATAGATAGTACATGTAAGAATAAATTATTTTATATTTGTTAAAATCTACAAGGTCTAGAATTCCAACATTTCTATGTTCCGGTTTAAAGGGCATAACAAAAACAAATTTATGAACTGTTTATGAAAAAGATGTCCAAGATGTGACAAGATTTTGATAGAATTCGTTATAAAGAGATGTGTAAACAAGCAGTATTACAGGTATCGGAGCAGCGAAAATCCCAAAGCCTCACAAGAGGCCACTTCATACTTATGGTAACCGAATGGGCTGCAATTTCAGCAAAAGAAATCATTTGACCCTAATGTTTTTAATCTCTTGGTATGTAAAAATGTTACAGCAGTTCTAGGCACCGATGCTAATGGAATTTGCTGACTACAATCATAACATAACACACGCGCCACTTATCACACATGTAATGAGTCTCCCTGCAGGGTGTCAAAGATATGTTTCCGGAAAAGCTCATTTCCAGACCAGGTTACATCCCATGGTAATCTAAGAGTCCGAGTCTATCCCGAGCAGACTTCTTCTTATGGGATTATTTAAGAAGTCGTGTCTACCATCCATCCATAAACCAAATTCGCAACGTTAAATGAAAGAAAAAAAATTAGCGAAAAGTCATCGGCGATCTCGCTATTTCTTTGTTGACGACCATTTAGATATATTCGCACTCGCTTCGAGGAGTGCTAAAATCTAAGCGATGATTGTTTAAATGATATAATATTTAAAAATAAATTCCAACAAATTACCTGTCCTGTAAATAACTGAATTTTAAAATATTAGATAGTTTTTTTATAAGAACTTTTCATGGCCCACCTTGTAGTGTCTAATGTAACGGCGCGTTAATGATCACACTTCTTAATAATTTACGTCTAATTTACTGCTAAAGAAAATAACAGTATATACACCGGTTACATTTGAATGATTTCAGTCTCTAGGTGGTTCACATCATTTCAGCCGCAGGACGTCCACTGATAGACATAGGTCTCATTGGAATCTGTGCTTCCGAGTACTTTAACAGTATTCACACCCACAAAGTGGACGTCGTATGGCTGATATACGTATACTCTACTCGTGAACCAAAAGTTTACAACGGACATCCGTTCTTCGTTCTACGTGGCCTGCCTAAAGTCTCCACTTCACGTGTGGGGGGTACACCGTTCATCGTGTAATCACTTTGAATAACATTCTGTGTAATCAGGTCAGTGTTCTTGATTCTCAGCAGACGTGTGAAGCAATTGGCTACAGACTGCACGTTGCCTTAATGCCGAACTTAAGTTGCAATCAATAAGCGCAGATTTACGGCTCACGACGAAATGACTTTAACGGTAAAGCGGGTTTCCAAAAATTATTTCCGATAATATTCGACGCTGAATATTTATGATTTTAATATTTAATATCACTTTAATGATGATCGTGTATTTAAAATCGCATTACAGTTACTCTTTGAGAATGACCAATAATTAATAACGGATGTGTTTATTTCCTATTGAAATGCATAAGATCATTGTAATAAATATGAAGTAATATGTTATTTTATAATAACTATTTTCGATCGTTTTAGATTTTTTTTGTGCTTTTTCAGTCCAAATAGCTGATGCTCTTATACTTCTCTGCATCAGACCTATTGTCCCAGCATGACAAGTAAACAAAAACTTAATTACACGCATGTATATACATATGTGTGTGTATTAGTTCAAATATACAGTGAAAACATATTAACGGAACCTACTATTAACAGATATTTTTAGTAAAAAGGCTATTCGAACTGTTACCCGTCGCCTAAGTGTCACTTAATTAATCTGTTGATCAAATGTCCTTTGATTTTATTTTAACACACGCCGTAACGAGGAGGATTGATTGACTGGCCAGAACTTATTTTCTCTAGTACTCGATATTTCTGTTTCCTTGCTTTTCACAATATGTTAAAAGAAATTATACGTATACTATCTCAGTAACACCTATACTCTACATCGCGCTTTTGCATTATCTTGATTTCTTCTATAATTATTCTTCGTTGTCTTTTCAGCCCATAGTCGTCCACTGCGAGGCACAAGCCCTTTCCCCAAAGATATTTGTGGGGAGATATATGATAATCGCCATATTTGGTAGGCGAGTTGGCGCTCGTAGTGTGATATTATGGTACGCAGAGAATGCTACTGCCCATTCTCTGAAAACTTCTTCGTGAGCAGTAGTATTCATACATATCAGCAGAAAGCGTGAATTGAATAAGATTGTATCCTTAAAATTGAACCCGCTACTTACAATCGTAAATCTAAGTCCTCTACCTTTGTGCTACCATGGCTCAATATTTATTAACATCTATATATGTACAAAAATAAAATGTGAAAACAGAAGCTAGTTCCATATAGCTGTTTATGCGTAAATTTGCCGATATTTATAAAGGCGGTGTTCGATACGGTACATTGATCGATGAGTAGTAAACCCAAGGGTACCGAGCTTGCAATTACAGAATAGTTAAACAGCAGGGCCGCGAGCGCGCAATTTCCTCTCGGGCGTCGCGGAGGCCCGAATCGATCTTCTCTCATTTACGCTCCTCCGCTTATGAAGCGGGGCGTGAACGAGAAACGGGGCAGCTGTCGCGAGGAGCGCCGGCCCCCGACAGACTTTCACCGCGATTGGCCCATAATTACTCCTTCAGTATGGACACTCCGTTAAAATACGGGTATAATTGTCATACTCTCGACTTCCAACTGAACAAACACTGAGCGCAATCGATTTCTCGGAACCGAGTATTTAAATCGATTTCTGTATTATCTTAACATATCCGTGCAATTTTAATTAACAATCGTTTAATAAGCATAGCGAGCAAGGGTTTCAAAAGATAGCCTTCGTTAATTTATTAAAACTTTTAATTATCTTTTATAATATTACGTTCACTAGGATACATCTTTCAACATTATTTATCTCATGGTTCTAGTACAGGACCGAAGTACGATGATCTTCTACATATTGGAGCTTTGCCCGTGTCCTTTTTTTGAAACAAAGATATGCCGTTTTATGACGGACGTTACATTCTTTTGTGTATGCGAACAGCGACGATGTTATATAATTCATATAGTGTTTACCGCTTACTGGGGATCGAAACTGCAATCATTAATCAAAATCGCTACTGGAGGGACATAAGCCACAGATGTCCAATGGCATCGTTTGAAAGAGTTCTGCATCTAATGTCATTCAACTGAAATCGCAATCTCTTACCGTAAATCATAATTCCTAACCACTGGGCAACCGCTCATACTCGCCGAGTTCACGAAATAAGCGACGTAACTTCAATTTGGACAAAGCGCGCGCTGCCTGGGCACGTCATTCATACACATCTACATCTACACGCCGCTCCTTATTAATAGCATCCCGTTCCAGCGGCGCGGACAGTGCTCGCAGTCAAAACAGTCATTTGTTTTACACTTAACTACAGAATTTGTTAGGTCACACTTAAATTATTGATGATGTGCATGACTTTTTGTATTTGAAGTTTGGGAAGCAACGTTATGAGCTTACTTGCATTTAGATGAATGTCTTGTGTAACAGGTTTTTAAATGGCAACTTTATATTTACCCCGAACAGTTTTAAACACCATTTTATCAAATGAAAAACTTGAAGACACTGTATACAGGCTGTTATCAACCGATTCTATAGAAAATTCTTTGATGAGCCCTAAGTGAAGCAAGGGACGTCCTATGGCTGTGTAATAATTATAAAAATATTTTTAAACAACAACAGTTTTCGCTATTAAAGCCCCCAAAGATATTAAATGTAAATTATACAGCGCGCATAATCATAAACATAGAACGTGTTTAAAGATACTAGTTTAAAAGGACGTAGACGTGTTTCGACCGAACACGAGTAAGATCAAAATGAATATTGAAACAGCAGTAATTGTTTGATCCAATAAAATGTCGCGAGCAGTGTCAACATCTAAAGCAATATCCGTAACGAGTTGTCGCAGCAGCTCTACGCACGCCTTTCTCAGACGTAACTACTAATAAGATGCGGCATTTTAGTGCTCAACGATCAGCGGATAACTTAATAATAGCCCGAGATATGTTGGCTGCACCTCGCATGGATTTCTACAGATGTCATTTGTAATGAACGACATTTCGGTATGAAGGTGGCGTTTATGTTAATAACACTGCAACAATGTATTCTGTACAAACAAAACATTCGTGTCGTATAAGTCGCATTAAAGGCAAGGACTCACTAACTATGTTTTAAACGCCTCTGACTTCGTGTAAAACATTCTCAATTATAGGTAAACGCATTGCGGGGTAAATATATTTTTCTAGAGCTTACATTATATTCAAAAATGTCACAGGCTCTTCAGCTTGTTATCTCCATACAAGAGATTCTACATAGCACTAAAAAAACTGTTTACTTTACAATGTTTACTGAGAGGGAAAATAATTATTTTAATTTGTGAGAAAATATAGAATTGCCAAGAAACCGTATCTTGTTTCCTAATAAACTAAAAGTTATTTATTATGATATGGAATATAAAACGGCGAGTGTTCATACAAAATGACTCAGCACTTTAGTGACATCACAGGATTGACAGGGAAAGTACCATTTCTTTGCGACGCCCTACGACGAAGTACAACAGGCTTTCAGAGCATATAGGTGAGCCCTGCGTTCTCAGATGAGGTTCTCCGACGTAGGTAGTTGCCAGTACAATAGCGGCGCATTAGCCGGCATTGTTGTGAGGCTACATTAGCGCCATTGTTTCACGAGCCCGCCGCGACGCAGGTGGCAAGAGGGGTCAAGGCTCTACTAATTCGTATTTTATTCGGATACACTGAAGCATTGTAACAAGATCTACATATTACAATTAGAAAGCAAATTAAGCCATTGTTAAAAGTTTTATAAAAATCGAGAGGTAACATTAAAAATTTGTAGAAATTATCCTTATAAATCATCATCAACATTTCAGCCATGTGACATCCATTGAAAAAATAATATAGTCTCCTTTATTGATTTTGAAAGGTACCGGTCAGAAGAGGCGTACGTCCAGTGTCTTCCGTTGACTAGTTCAACATCATTTGGCTTTTTTAGAGGCCCCAAGGCGCGTGCGCAGCGGTACGTTTTTCTATCTCTTACCTGTAGACAAAAGAAGAACATTGGTTTATAGACTGAATTGGTCTCAATTATAATTAATTAATACATTTTCAATTGTCATAAATTCTAAACCTTCCTTTAATAAAAGTATTAAGAAAAACCTTTAATGTAAGTAGGCTGTACTGTTGTATAGGTACCAATTTAACAAGACGAAATTAATTATTGTTCTCTAATAAAAAAAATTGTAAAATGAATAGGGTATCAACGACATATCCGAATTCTAAAGATTATCTCAGCTTTAATTCTAGAACCTCGAGCTCTTCCAGATCAACGACAAATACGAAACGACGAATGACAGTCTATGTTTTCTTTAAGTAACTTATGCAGGGCGTGAAAGCAAATTTAGTATATTGTACACCCTAACCAAAGATGGGTTGAGGTCAACCCATTGAGGTAAATAATATTGTAAGAAAAAGCGTTTTCAAATATCGGATTAAACATTAAATTTAACGATGTCGCTACATTCGCACTACATGTTCCTGCAGACTTTGCACTGCCAGAAGTTATTGGCCTGTCGCATTTGAATAGAAAAAAAAAACATATTTTCGAGTGATAGGACATATGTGTAAAAGCTTTAAGGCTTTTTGTTGACATCTGAGACACATTTACTACCTTTATTGCAATAATATCCAATAAATTTCGGAAGGCATAACATGATGTTATTACTAGACATAAATAAACAACGAAAGAGTTATTACTAGTCGCCGTACAACAACAAATAAATCTTTTGTTTCTGTCACCTATAATTCATAATGCACTAAGCACAAGGCACTAAGGAACACCAAGGAGGATGTTGCCATGTACGGCATAGAATTGTCCGGGTATTGGCTGCAGAGTGCAACGCGGGCCGATCGTTGTGTAATGCTCAGCTCGAGCAGCTGTTCAAACGTAGCGTTAACGTTTCAAATATTTCAAGGCTGCAAATTCCACAGGCGTGTGCACTTAGTTGTGTTATCAGACGCGTCGTCACGTCGTCACTGGATAATATACGTAAATAGTAATAATAAAGTGCAAACCGCATTTTAATGTAAATTAATAGTAAGTGAAAAATGGAATAGACTGTAAAGCTTTAAGTTCCATCCTCGACCAGCTGTAGATTAAGATCTGGCTTCACCTAATATGTTATCAACGAGTCCTAAATTATTTTGGCGACATCACACACAGACTAAACATTTCGACTTGGTCAAATCAATAACTGGACTCTCCATTGCCACTGTTTTTAGTAAGGCAGGGAGTAATATGGAAAAAGGCATTTAAATGTACACACGACCTGCCGAAATGAAGAAAAGTGAGAGATGTCCAATTTTATTAGGCATACAAGGGAAGACGTTATTTACTTACAATTTCCTTTCATCATCATCATAATATCAGCTGATAAGACACCATGACATGAGTCTCCTCAAAGGATGACCACGATGGCCGGTCTTGCGCTGCCCGTATCGACAATTTCATTTTGAGATAATATTAATAAAGTTTGTTTAAGAACAGAACGTGTGAGGCGGCGGCGCCGGCCATGTGGCGGAAGTGGTTCGCATTTCCGACACAGTCGCACCACCCATCTGACACATTCGCGGTGGCCGAAACATAAAAACTGTCTTAAATTGTACTAGCGTGCGTTTCCGAATACGAAACAGTCGTACAAAATGACATTCACTGTTTTAAAAAGTACTATTCGATGCTAAGACATATGCGAACAAAAATGCGCCTAATAGGATTTTTGTACTCAATTGCAACAGAAATAGACCGATCTTCGTTAACATAGTTCTGAGCAATACTACAATTTGTCTAATTACGCCAATGATCCAAGGACACCCTACTGTTCATGAAACTTTTCATTGCTTTGTTATTGTATAACGGAACATAATCGAGTCTTTATATGTCATTGATTAATTGTGGGCAGTAGAGCGCTCAAAGCATTTTACTTAAAACTTTCCAATCCGGTGAAATTGTAGTAGCGGCCGAGTACAGGGGGCCCTCGAGCTTCGGTACTATAAAAGGGGTTTCCCTGGTGTCCTGCTCATTGAACCTGAGGAATCTAGAAATGCTACTTGGTCAGTAAGCAAGCGTAAATCGAATTAGAAAAGGACTTCCTCTAGAAGCTTGCCCCGGGCCTTTCGTTATATGTATTATTACATAAGGCAGCCGACAATTTGATTCGTTTATTACAATATCTCCCGAAATCAAGTGATTGTCCTTTATGATCAATAATATTACAAAATCCTTCGCGTTTTTATACTAAAATGCTAGTTGATTAGTTATTAAAATGATAATAAAATGAAAAAAACATAAAGACGATGAAAAAAATCCTGGTAGGTTTTGGTCCGTGGAACAATTTAACGCTAGCTCAAACGTAACGGAAGAGCAAGGTTCGTTACTCCCCGTTTCGCGTCGGTCGCTAAATCTGAGGCCCCTGGTGCCATCTCAACAACCGTCCGAATATCAATATACATTTCTATCGTCTATAATGATCGTCTCGAAAATTTGTTTTCGTTTTTTTATGTAACATTATTTCTATAATTTTTTACAATCTAAGCTCGTTTCACGGTTACCAAGGTCAATAAAATTTGATCACGGTTATACTTTAGTTTCGTGCCAAAAATAAATACGGATTTTTTTAGACGAGATAATTTTTTTAGGGTTTTGTAGATAACAAACAAACATTTGTGAAAGTTTTATATAGATTGACACTTTTATTGCTCAGTTCGTATATGAACAGAAACCTAAATGGTGCAATATCATACAGTCCAGTTACAGCTCACTGTTGTCATAATTACCTACAGAGATAAGTGTGGGGTTGGATTTGCGATTCTTCTAGCAAAGTACATCTATAGACAAGGTAGGTGTACGGTCAAGTGTTCCGCGTTCTGAAGCCGGAGCCGATCGTAGCGGGAGCAATCTGTGGGCCATTAAACGCCCATGCAGGAATTAGGAGTCGTTCCCGCAAGGACGCCAATTACGCAACACGGAAAGACGCTCGCTGATCGAGATGTTACACGCCAATTGAAGATGCAATCATCTTATTCTTATTCTTCTATTGTAAATAGACTTTTATAACTTTTGATAACTAATGTCACACTTACATCAGATTTGCAGTTTGTTAATAAAACAATCCCCTTTTAAATTATATCCTACACAAGTTTGTATATACAGGTTGATTGGTATTTTTTATTTTCAGCTGATTTGACATTTTTAGCTATAAGACCTTGTTTATTGTTATATTTTATTACATATGTTTAAAAACATTCAATGGACGAATATACACTTCAATTTCTGACAATTAACCTCATCCAAATATTAATAGTTTCGGAAATATTAAATAACGTAAAGATAACATAATAAGAAAAACTTTTTCAAAATTCTGAACGCTTCATGTAAAAAAAATGATTATTGTTTATAATCTGTCTCTGCAAGCTTTCTACTGCCAGAAGTTATAAGCCCGTCGCATCAATGTAACATTTACATCTATTTGATAATTTCATACAGAGTAATTAGAAATAGGTTTAAAAGCCTTAAAACGTTTTGCTGACAAATAAGATATACATTCATCTCTTTAAAGCTTTAACACCTACAAAAATCATCCTGTATTACAAAGATTACGTGAATTATTCCATACACCATTCTACCCAATCAAAATCAAATTTAATTTTTAATTCCATTAAAAACAACTTGAACTCTGAGAACATAATAAATCAATCATCGCCTCTTTAATCCGTTGCAAGGACGTTCGTGCCGAATACGTATGTTAATTTGCGTTTTGTAATTACATAAATCCAAGATGGCGGATGCTTCCATCCGAATAAGGTTTGTGTTACAAGGCATCGCAAATCGATTTCGCTAAGGGATCGACAACGGCCGTGAAAAAACAAGGCTGTTGCAAAATTTAAATTTATTTTTTTGCTAACTCAAGTGAATATTTTACTGTACAGTATAAGAGTAGAAAGATTTATCTTGATCACAGTCCTAATTGATATCGCATTCATATCGCCAAAGGTCTACTCGTTAAACTCACGACGTAGCGTTCGATTTCGATCTTTAGCCTCACGTTTGCCGTGCTCCTTAATGTGGACAGATTAAACTGACAAGTAATATATCAAAAATGACAAGCGGATCTAATTAGATCACACGTTAAAGAGATTTATGGTTTAACCTTTCCATCTGTACGTCTCGAGCGAAAAACCTAGATTAAGCTATGCACTTCACTTTATTATAGACAAAGTCAAACTGAATTCGCTACTTTAAACTAAACAGCTCCTTATCATTATTATTAAACAAACAAGAAAAAATCAACAAAAAATTGTACATTTTTCCTTTTACTTTTTTTGTTTAACTTCACCACGAAAAGTTGGTTGTATGGCGGTATTGCAAATATGGACGTGTGTTGATCTGCGAGACAGGCATGCTGCGCATGAGCTGCTAGATACGATCGGACGCGGATTAGATGTGTCCCCGCAAAGGCTTTGCCGCGACACGCGGAATGCAAGAAGTTTTCCTTGAAACTTCTTTCCCTATTCTATTAAACCACTAAGACATGCCGTTTGAGTGTTATTATAACGCACGCGTTTACAATGTTACGGGATAAAGATTAAATTACTAATGTTACAATGATTAATGTCGGACAAAGAAGGACAAATCAAAAATAAAACACTGAAATGGTACTGTACATACTTTTATTAATGTAGAAACGATCTTAAATTTTTATAAATAAAGTTTATAACAAACTTTTGAATGTACAAATTGTATCTAAAATAAAATCGTATCTAGATTAAATGAATAATATAACACCAAAAGTGTTTTTAATTAAACACCAAAAATTAAAAACCAGGATGATATTTTATTTTGTGGTTCCGTTCATAATATTGATAATGAATGTTCAAATTTCGAACACCGGTAACAGCTACATTACATTATAGTAAGTAAAAAAAAAGTGAAATTTTCGTAATCCTGCTTAAATATTTTCGCCATAATACTTGTGTATTGTGAAACACATTAACATATTGATAGTGTTTTTACGTTGTAGTAAAATGTATTATAAAATTAAAAGCATTTAAGGCCATTGTATTGGTTTTCATTATTAGAATGCAATTCCAACAGCAGTTAAAAGTATATAAATATGCCTATGGCGTACTCATATGCGTCGAACTCTCATAATTTAATTTTAAAATGAAAGTTTGCACTATGGGCGAGCTAAAATTTATGCTAGCTTCTGTCAAATTGGCATTGTTCTCACGACGTCTACAAGTCATGGCAATGAATGATGTAAAATACTAGTATGTATAAATAACATCGAAATCATTTCCGGCCTTAGATGGCTGTCAATAAATACAGCGATATGCAAGTCCGCGGAATGTGGACGTATGTATAGTTAAGCAAATGCCGATGACTGGTTCAATTAGGCGTGCGGCGAGCTGCGGAGGTGCACATGGCGAGAC
>DWIC01000580.1:0-11221 GCA_018248135.1 Battus belus
TCATCATCATGTAAATCTACGTCAAACAATTACCAAAGATTCACCTTGTGGTTTACAATCAACGGTGTATACTTCGATGATATTGTCAAACTAATACTTACTACTAAGACTTTTTTCTTAATTTTTATGCATTATGAATGTAGTGGTCAATATTTATAAAAGAACCAATAACGAAACAGAACCAAGAACTAAATAGCAAAACTGAACCAAAACTCCTAAAATTAGAGGTTTTTTTTAGCTTAACAACTTATACGAGTTGTAGATAAAAATATTTAAAATGTTATTTACACAATGTAATAAAGAGTTTTGCGTAGAGAATATATCAACTACATATAAGACTAGCAATGTATTGTATTCTGAACATTTGAATTCTATTATAATAAGTTAAACAAATAATATTTAAAATTTAAAGCCTGTATCACATAGATGTCATAGCGGAAGCAAAAAGACGATTATATCTTGAACTGTTATATCAACAAATTTAAAGATATAACGCTTCGCTACAGCTACGTAGTCTATGTAACAACTGCTTTATCATCGTATGACTTCTTTAATTACGCTAATAAGCTCTGCATAGAGGCTACATATTTAAATAAAACGTTAGTTAATTACAGTTTCAACTATAAACACAACTATAGTTGAAGTTTAAATATCAGAAACGATATATTTACTTCAATATATAATATACATGAAAGATTCATCACAATAATTTTAAATATAAGAAATATTTAGCCGTTTAGGCATATTTCTATAATAATGCACATTTAGTATATCACAAGGCACTGTTTCATTATGTAACGTTATTTATGACTAATATAAATAGATGATTATTTTTAACTTATATATTTATATGCATCAGGTTTTTTAACGTGAAATTTGTTACGTGTTTATGACGAGTGATACTAACACTGCTCAACTGATTTTTGTTTAAATTTAATAATCAAATTCAGTACAATAGCAGATATAACATTCTATCGTCTCCCATCTGTCAACGTCAGACGTCACGTGCGTGTTTGACGTTTGACATTGTCATCTGTCATTAATGTCATCCTAGTTTTAAGGAAATAGTACAAGCATATTTATCCACATATATCTCGCAGATCATTTAAATTTAAACAAAGTACATTGCGAGTACATTTGTATATTCGTTTATTTATTCATTTATAGAAATGAATAATTTTAGAAAAGCACAATTTGATTAGAAATTAGAATCATATGAAGGTGCTGTAATGTGGTCACTCACTTCGCGCCTTATTGATAAGATCAGTCGCTTAAAGAGCAATGGAATGTTCTATCTTTGGATTTGTCTACGAAATTGAATCAGAAACTCTTAAAAGTAGTCACTTTAATGTCAAACTCCTGGTTTGTTTCAAAAGAACGGTTTCAATGCAAAATTCTGTAAATGGGTTATATGCATCATAAATGACAATTATTAAAAAAATACCTGAGAGCGCTGTTACAATTCGCCATGTCGCACTGTCTTTTGACTGTTTAGATCAGTAAGTGGAATTTAGTTTTGCGGTTAAATTTTTATCGCTTATGTTACTTCCTTCATTATTTATAAAAATACAAGTAACTTTCAAAGAACCGCTGAGTTACCTGAGTTTAAGCGAATTTGTCGACCTGGTCTAGTGCGCAGAAAGGATTTATTGAGGGTCTTAAGATTCTGAAGACCACCGACCGGCAAACCCACAGAGTAGAGCAAACGACCTTGTTGGAATCGATGGAAGGCGGTGATTGGAGGCCGTTTCCTAAGTGTTATAGTGGGGAGGCCTATAGAAAGCTCTTCTATAGAGATATCTAAAGTTCCAAACGCACTCCGTTCTTGGAGTCATAAATAAACCCGAAGAAATTTTGTGTTCACTTTCACAAATATCTTAACTACTACAGTTAGAGTAATTCATACGTGTTTTTGTGAATGTATTAAAAATTTGTATAGTAGACAAAGACATGTCACTGTTTAAAATGACGACGAACATTTATTACTTATATTATCATTATTAAGCTATTTTCTGTCAATTACCATAGGTACAAATTTAACTACTTAAAAATTATCAAAACTCCAAGATCATTTTCATCTTCGTTACTTCATATAACGGAGGATATATATGAAATCATGAAATATGTATGACTACACGTATATTATCTTACAACTAACATTACATAAAATGGATACGCCCTCGCATTAGTGGACTACTTATTTATTGACACCATTAGATTACAATTATAAAATAGTACAAGTTTTTGATCATCCCCTGCAAATAGAAAGAGCAATAATTTTGTAATCATTCCTTCGACATTAGGCTGCGCGCACACTACAGCGCTTTTTAGTTCTTGATCTAAATAAAAATTATTCTCAAAGATGTTATTGAATACCTTTTTATTTCTGGCATCATTTGCTTATTCTGAAACACAGTGGTTCTTGAGTAGAGACACCGGACTGAAAAGTACAGCGTAACACATCAACCCACGTTGTATACACCAATACCTCACATTGCGTCTCGTTTTGCGTATTTTTCGAAGTTGCGTTGCTGCTTAATTAGTACTAATTTCCACTGTGCGTCGTTAGATTTTAAAGTTCCGCAAAATCTTAATTCAGACACTCGAATCTTTCAATCTTAACAACTTGCACTTATGTAAACCTATATACTTACTTTATTTTATCAATAAATGCAGTGTGTGAACAGCATTATGTCGATGAAAAAAAAATTTTTTTCTAAAATTACGACATTACGTCAAATTCTGCTGTATTTAGAGAAGTGTAAAATAAAATTGATTTTCAACTGTTTTTAATATCTTTTAAACCTTTGGTCTTGAAGACACGGAGGTGGTGTATTTTTATTCTGTGATATAGATTTGTTAATAAAAATATTTCGGTTAGTATAAGTTTAAAACATTGTATTGATGATCGAGGCGTTTTATTGTAGACTCTAGGTGCTACTACGTTGAATTGTACATATTTTACTAATACAAATTTTATTATCGTCACTTGGTGGATTTGCTTAGAAATGTGGACATTCATTGTTAATCGTACATATTTGCCACAGTGTAATAATCGCACTCAAAATATATTTAAACGTGTTTCATAATATGAGAAATTTTAAAACATCACAATTTTCAATAATTATAATGCTTATATTATAATTAATATAATAACTAGATTATTAAAATATTTTAATTATACTTACAAAACTGGCTATTAAATTTTACGTTTGAATTTAAAGTAATAATTTGAAGTTAATTAATACGCTTGTTAATAACACGCCGGTTATCGATATGTATCAATTATACGGAATAGCTTTCTTTATCCGTGCCCGTAACCGAGACGAATTGCGTCACGCCGAAAACGAGCGGATAATGGCGATACTAATGAAGGTATATATATTTGTATTTAATCTGAAATTTGAGCTTTTCGCACAGATGACCACACTATAGTTAATAATATGAGGATAGGAATGAATTTTGATTTGTCATTGGTTATGAAATTTTCAGTAATGACCACGGACTGATACACCAAAGAAAGCAGACAACCTTGTTAAAATTGTTGGAAAACGCAAGATGCAGGCAATAATGATGTTATTCTAAATCTATGCACGAGGCCTATATTGGCAGTGGAAGTCTTTCGGCTAAAATTATGAAACATCTTGCCTTTTACTTTGTTAATGAACGTTATAATTTAAAAACATTCATACGATAACCAATTGTCAGTGTACCCGTAGTTTATTCGTAGGAGTTTATTATTTTTTTTTTATTTATCTTCAAGATTCTTAATTCATTTTCATTTTAATTATAACATTCATATACATTAATATAACATTAACATTATTAACATAAAGTAATTATATTATTCCATGGGAAATTGCTATCATAGAATCAGAGATAAATTTAATATTATATTCAAAAAAAAGACAATTCAATAAGAGAACGTACTTCCTGAAGTTGTAATTGTTTGATGAATTGTTTGAGAACAATGAAGCAAATACATATTTATTAATAGTTACTAAAGAATATTTTCCAACATTTGTACAAAATTTTATTACAAAAATATATTAAAAAGTATACGAATTCATATAACTCTAACAAGCCTCCCATTGGCCCACAGTTGAAGACTTCCCGTACAAATTATCAATTTTTTATGTGATGGGGAACTAAGATATTTTTAAGTAACGCATGCGCACGAGCCGGTTTACAGCTTGTGATGTAAGAGAGGCTGAAAACCAGCGTTAGCTGGAGCCATCGTCCCTGCCAGCCCATGCTAAGCCGGATCCTTTTATCTTTATGATATCCTGTACGATAAACGAACCTGTTATTTCTAATGTTTTTTATCGTATCAATACACTTCTAAAATCATGTTTACATTTATATAGTAAACTTTTAAATAAGACTAAATAACAGTCGCGAATTGTAAACTAACTACAAACTAGATAATTTTAATATTTTTTTTTACTTTTTAAAATAACTTCGCCCAATTTTTTATTAAAAAATATTTGGGTTACACTGGTTACTATTTAGTCTTTCAACATATGGTAAAGATAGTGTTTTTTTAAACTTTCCATTAAACTTATCCATGAACACCAAATGTCACGCGCCGCGCATATGACACCGAAACATATGTCCTGACATGAAGCCATAGTTGTCGATTTTATAATAAAAACCGCTTCGGTTTCACGTGCACACTTCATACGACCGAGTAACGTATTAAATATGTTACCGCAGCTGGCTATTTATAATTAATAAGTCTTTATATTACAGATTTGAAATTCAAAACTTAATTTTTATAATTAACTTTTCTGAAAGTCTGTTCTGTCCGAAGTTATAGGCCTGTTGTAGTCAAATAAAAAATGTACATCAGAATGCTTTATTACGTTAAATATTGCGTTAAACTACTTATTCTTACAAAAACAAGTTTTCTTTTTCGTACACTGCTACTAATAATTGGATTACGTTTTCGTTGTAATTCTATATTGTAGACCATTTTTTTATTTATTACATATGTTTGAGATATACGTATATACATTCAACGAACATATATACTTTTATAAAACATCTTCCATAGCTGTGAAATATTTAAAAATACATTAAAAAGAAAACAAAGTAGTGACAAAAAAATCAGCTGAATTGGTTAATTTCGTGTTTTATGTATAGCAACATATTTGACAATTATATTTTTGTAGATATACAAATAGTAAAAATCACATACACAATCATAAAAACAGAATGAAATTGTCATCGTATTTTGAATTGTAAATTGTACCTATCAGTCCATAAAGTATTTGCACATATAATTATTTTAGTTAAGTTCATATACTTGATTTGATTGAAACATATCTGCATTTCCATATCTCTTTCTTAATTTTTATTTACTGTGTTTTTTTTTACTGTGTTGTCTGTATATTCAATGAAATCAATATCAACAATCATGCTGTATTATCTTACAAAAAGTGTACAGCATAAGATAAACGAAAAATAAGACGTGCATGACTTAATGTATACATTTCATCAAAAGCTTCCATCTACATACTTCAATAAAAACTGTAAAAATATTTCTGTTAAGGAATAACGTGAATTTTAATTCAAATAAGAAATTGTTAAATAATTCGTAGCCATTAGTATGATTGTTTGAGGTATTTTTTAATTTTAAGACAATTGTAGAATACGTTAGGTTATCTATAATTTATTGATTTTATTTTGTATAGTGTTCAGAACATTGTTCAAATCACCCTTATAAAGTGGAGGTCAAAAGTATATATGGTATGACTATATCAGAAAATTAAGCTTTCATATACTAAAAATTCACTTGACACTAAAAACGAATTATAAGTGATCTTGAAAGCACTCGGCAAGTCGCCGGATGCGAGCAGCGCAAGACATAATCATGAGCATCATGGGGATCTTAAGGGGAGACCTGTGCCTTCCAGTGGGTGTCTAACGAATGAAAAGAAGAAGAAGTCTTGACTTAAGAACTTACGATGTCTGGTACTTACGAAGATTTTTTGTACTATTATTACATTAAGACTGATATTTTGTCATAGGGCGATCTGCTGTTCGAATTCTGGTAACAAAGCAATAGCAATAATTTTAAAATTATAACGAAGTCCAGTGTCAGAAGTTGTCCAGCTTTATGATGGACCGATCAAGACAAGCATTTACGGATTCTCTCTTGAATTGAACCTTAGAACTGAAAATAGTTTAGAAAAATATAACAGACAATGACAATTGTATTTTTATTAATAGCTTATGAACAAAGTATAATATTTGACCTCATGTAGCGATGTTAAGCTAAGCGATGACGACCTAATTACTTTTGACTTGAAAACTTTAAATTTAGCTGGAAATAAAGATGCCGGTAGGATGTTATTTTCCTTGGCTGTTCGCATTATAAATGTAGCAGAAAAACGCTTAATGCGTGTTGAAGGAATTTCAACCGTGTATGGAAGTCGTGAGAGAGAATCCATGCATTTTATTTGTCCGATGGAAGAGAGGAATTAAATCATGTAACTCCGATGTACACTTTCCAAAATGTGGTCTACAGAACACCGATAAACTGCCAACTTCTCGCCGATGCTCTAATAAATATTTAAAGTAGTAATAAGCAGCCATAGTGGACATTTTTATTGGATTTTTTAATCAAAACTTATGTTTTGAATTAATGAGACGATTTGTATTAAACACAACATATTTTATAAACTCTATTACATATACATAAAAACTGTACGACTTTTACAGACATAGTTTTCTTCGATTACAAAAATGTTTTAGTCGGAAATACTCAGTAGATTTTATCAACATCTGATTACCTTCCTTTTAATATTCGAAATTTAATTTTGTATTGCTGTTGAGGTCAATTATTTAACATTTTTTATTATATAACCTTTTAAATGCCAAGCAAAAAGTCGCCACCGTACGAATTCGTTGCAAAATGTTAATCGACAGGCGATTCTCGATTTTAATTATAACTATTTATATTCTCTTTGTCTTTATTAAAATATTGTATGTTGACCGAATAACTTTTTTTAAACCTTTAGAGTCATGAGATCACATGAATGGTGACTTGCGGTAAGATATTTGACAATTTACTTCAATAACTTAAGAAAGACGCTGAATGCAGGCCGCTTCCGACCGGTCTATTAATAATCTATAGTAACACACATATCAAACAGAGAACATTCTATAGCTGAATTATTGATGATTGCAGTCATATACAAGAGAAGGTTATTGTAATAAAACATTAAAGCATCAATATCGTTTCAGAATTACTATACCGTTCATGAGTTTACGATAATGATCTCAAATATTATCCCCTACAAAGTTTAGGAGTGCTACTACCACCGGTAATGATTGTCGGATTTGCAGTTTGCTGTAAAATCATTTCGATCATCCGTTAAGATCACCGATCGCGGTAGATCTCGATAAGACTTACATATCAGACGTCTTGGGCACCAAGGAATCAGAATGCTTAACCACCCGAATTTTAGCGCCTCATACTAATGCAATCTTTGAAAGGTTTTGATATTTCTAGCTAAATCAAATTAAAAAGAAATCAAATTGCGATAACCTTTCTTCTTCTTTTTTTCAGCTCATAAACGGTCACTGTAAGACGTCGGTCTCCCTCGAATATCGCCACCGACCTTGCGCTGCTCGCAGCGACTTCCCGCGAATTTAACTTACATGGTTGGTACAGGTGTACCACCCCCTAGGAAGGGGGGAGTCTATCCTCGTTGCGTCTACCGGCCATACATTACATCATAACTCATACACACGATACACGCCTCGTCCGTGTACACACAAGGGCGGCCAAGATCATACACACATAACATAAATAGTCATTATACTATACACTTATACGGGTATAGCCTACTTCCTTGCGTTCATTGGTGAAATGGTGCAACAACTAGTTTTTTTTCTCATTTCTTATTTTTATTCTACACGAGGTCCGTTGTATTCAATTGATTCCTGTACTCATTGAAGCGCCTGCTTCACTAACCTAAGTGGGGGTTTCCTAAATCGGTGCAATACATAATACCCGCCCGAGGCTTTTGTTTTTGTAATATGCATAAAATTTGAATTAAAATTTATCGCTGTTATTACATTATCACATATGTTTGCGAACAGAGGCTATCAGTTAATTTCCCAGACGATCCGCTGCAATTATCAGCCGCAGGCGCTTATATTCGTGACGGTTGAAAGGAGCCGAGAGATCTCGTTCGGTCACGACTCGGACTGGATACTCGCAAATGTTAACGAGAGGTGCGGACGAAAGTGAACCGACGCTATTGTTTAAGGAACAGGTGGTTACAATGGTGCGCCAAAGGTGTGCCTCATGGCTCAATAGCTACGCCTATTCAATACCATTAAGACTATGGTGTAAGATGCAACCTAATAAGGCGTGAATGATATTTGGCAACTGGTTTAGCGTCAACATTACTTCGTATATCCTCTTTGTTATTATTTTTGACAAATTTTAAAGGATTTCACTGTAATTAGTATTTGTAATATCAAAATACGGTTTTTATTAATAAATGTATGCGTTTACAATATCATTAAGTAATAAGTTTTAGGTTTAATAATAAATATATCACAACCAGTTTTATTATAGGGCGCCTGCATAACCTATTTACCAGATCTGGAGTATGTAGCCTAATGCTGTGTAATTAGCTTTTTATTATTATTCTATGTCTTTAAATGTCACCTTTGGCGTTTTGATCCTAATTAAGAGATATCTTATGAATGTCCTTGCGTTGAACGAACTCTAATAAATAACAAGTGTTTACTGAATTTGTCTATATTACTATTGTCGCTGCCCTTCTCTTCATTATGAGTATAGGATATTATTCATAATTTAATTATTCATGTACGACTGGGGTCTTGTATTCTGTTTTTATTGTTTAAAAATATAATAACGACTGTGCTGTACAAGTTACTCCATATGTCATAATATTAAAGCGTAATACTTCGTGCCCTTTCGCCGCGTACTGATTAATCATTGTTGTAGTTCTCTATTTGGTTACCATTATAGATATTTCTATCGCATTACTTCATTTGTTTTGCTTGACTACATCTAAAAAGAAGTTAAATGTTAATATGTTACAAGAACAACAATCTACAATGATCTATGAGAGTAAGTTTTTAGCAATTGTACTATCATGTCATAACTTTTGAGAAACATTTAGAATTACGTTTTATATCATCACTTTCATAATTTCAAAGGACGTCCTTTTGCCGAAACTTCTGGACATAGATCTCATAATATATGATAACACGGGTGGGATGCGTCCTGCAACCAGTGTGACCTTAACAAGGTTGTGCCTCCACCTTCTGGGCGGACGTTTTACGCTGCGTTTACCGGTCAATGACCTCCATTCCAGAACAATAAAGATTCAGCGGACATTTGCGCTATATGCCCTTCCCGTTGCCTTGAAACTTTCGTTCCTGTATCTACTCATTTCTGTTTCTATCAGGTCTTTTATAACTTTTTTTATCGGACTCTCACTGCTGCCGAAGTGGCAGTTGCAGATTCCGCGGGTTCGATGACAAGCCGCAGCGTGCGCCCAATCTAAGACGTCGTAGCAAACCTCGAGAGCTGCCAAAGGAGCTTCAGCACGTGGTTTTTTATAACTAGTAACCAATTTATATTTTGCATTAATATTGTGTCTCTTAAGTTTTACAGAATACAGAAATGAAAATAAAGTAAAATATGTAAGATGAAAATTTAAGGTTATAGGACTTGCGATATGAATGCTTATACGCATTACGTGCTTTTTACACTAATGAACGTGTCGGATATTAAGTGCATAAATGGCAAAAGAAGCTGTTAAAATCGGTAATTCCGATTATTGCTACGTCACGTAACAAGTTAAATAACATTTACTTTGCGTAATATGTTCTTATAGGACACGTATTTATCTTAACAACTTACCGCCATTTATAATTCTTTTTTGATTTCGAGAAACAACAATTTAAGTTTAGCTTGTTTTGTAAAAAATATCGGAAAATTACATATTTTATATTAAAATTATGCAGAATTTGTATAACATGTCCATAGACTTTATTATTCTTAGAATAAGTTTATGTATATATATAATAGATTAATGTATTTATTTTCATTTAATCATCAATATCTAAAGTAATAAAAAAACGAAAGTAAGTATTGTGTTTTATACACTTAACGTCAACGTCATACAGAAAATAGCACAATTTACATACATGTTGATATCAAACGAACTATCATTTATATGCCTCATTCCGAATCAACTCTTTCATTTATGTCTATGTATCGGTTATAAGGAGTTGTATTCACTCATTGATTCGTTTCAATGAATCCTACGTATTAATTATATTATAACGTAACTTATAAACAAAACATTTTACGAAGAATGTCAATTGGCATTAAATTCGACCTTGGTGGTATTTTTTTTAAAAGAGATCCTAGTACTAACTATACATGTTTAACTTTTAGCTTGTAAACACATAAATTTACGCTTCGTTGCCTGACAAGAAAATGTGTAATGAAATATTAATATGTTATGAAAGTAAAACTAATTATGTTCCATAATAGAATATCTAGGTTTTATATGCACCATTAAGTTTCACCCATCCAAGTGAAGATGCGGTTAAAGTACAGGTAATTTCTAAAAGCTCTTCGACTGTCATCTTAACGGACAGCCATTGAATTTTGAAAGCTGGCCTTCGAAGTACATCTTCTTAGACATATCAACTTCCGTATGTTGTGTCAAATATGTGCGTCTGTTGATTTTTATTATTTTTAACCTATCAGACATTTTTTTTAAATATTACTTGAATTAGAAAAAAATAAAACACATCCCTTATACAAAGGGACAATAACATAATAGGTTTTGAAAATTTTAATTATTTTATTCACATTTCATAACTATCCACTAATAATTAATGTATGAGACTTTCTGTGGCAACCTTTGTATGAAAGGTATTTCTTTGTTAATCAATACCTGCGGATAATAATACGATGGTTTTTGTAAAATAATAAGTGTGAAATAGTAACCCTCGAGTTTCGCTGCCTATGAAGCCCTTTTAGGCTAAGCGCCCTCTGCATCTTGGCTCTTTGAACCCGCGGATTCTGCCTATACCATTTAGGCAACCGAGTCCGAGCCTAAAAAAATCTAAATTTTTAATTATGAAATTTCTTATTTTTCTTACAAATTCCACTTACTCGGTATTATGAATCTCTAGACAATTTGTCAAAAAC
>DWIC01000581.1:0-11217 GCA_018248135.1 Battus belus
AACTCAAACCCAATAAAAAAAATAAAAAAAAAAAAAAAAAAGGCCTATCTTACGATCAAATACAATGAGTATAATCCACAACTTAATTCGTGTCGAATATATTATCATTTTCTTTTTAATATTTATATTTATTTATTTTTTCAAAAAGCATTTGCAATTTGTGGTATACTTTGTAATGTCTTGAATATAACGTTTCGTTAAAAAGATTACGTTATAATTAGCATAAATAATGTTTAGTAATAAAAATTTGTATCTTACTCAATAAGCCATGTCGGAAGATTTAACTTGTAATAATATTGCGCAGATCATTTGTAGATGATGCGATGCATTCGAATAATAAAAAAACAATAAACAATAGAAGCGGTCGCAAAAAGTTATTACCGACTCATCGATAGATGATGAACGAACGTAACACAAAAAAGGGAAATACAAACCACAAAAACTTAATCGCGTTTAACGCGGAGGAAGTACCGAATAAACGAGCGTGATAAATTAAATAAACAAATTTATAAAAAGCAATACGTGCAAGCTGACGGGGGTCTTTGTTAGGGTATATTGCGGTCGCCAGGTACGGCCCTGGATTCGAGCCCACGCACCTACGGTAATCCTATTACTCGGCTATTGTAAATGGCCAAATAAATAATTTATTTTCGATACTATTCAATACCAATTGGGTTCGGCTCTGCCCGGAGCGATTCTTAATTGTTGAAGAATTGCTTTATCATTCCAACGATACCTTTCTATGGTGATTTAAGACAACTGGCTAACTGCACGATTTAAACTCAATTCGGTTAAATTAATGATTAAAAACTTATTTTATAACTTGTTCACTGACATTAATATCTATATTTTAATCAAATTAAAAAACAAAATAACATCAATGACATAATAATTCCTATTATTAGTAATATAAAGTAATTATTTTTATTCAGTCACTTTCCTAGTACTTCAACATCTGTGAAGAGACCTATGTCCAGCAGCAGACGTCTTAAAGCTTAAATCATCATAAAGATTGTTGCTTTAAATTTAGAGTTATAAATAAGTATCCGACTTAATATACACTTGAATGTGCAAGCATAGACTGTTTTATATTATAAAAAGTAAAATAACAAAAACGTCCTTGAGCATATTACACAGCGCCATTGCAACGTCCGCTGTTTCATTTTGTACAGTTGAAATTGTTTTATTAAATTCATTCACATTCCAACAGAGTCGAAACCGTTCCCATATCAATCAAAGACAAACAAACTATCACAAAGTACCAATAAAATATTTTTATTAAAAACAATAATACAAAAGGCTACAAGGACCAAAAGAACAAGATCCTTGTCGGTCTCGCGTTGTGTACTCTATGAGGGCAATTTAAGCGTGCACAGCTAACAATACTATAGAACCTTTAAGAGGTATATTGTGAGTAAACACACTCGAGTGCTTTTTTCTTTATACAACGTTGTGCCCATTTTGATACTTTGGTCTTTTTTAAAGTAAATATTTTGTTATCCTAAAACACAAAATCACAGCAACCTATATATTATACATAAATAATATTTAATATACTTCCATATTATAACTATCCCCCCCTGCTCCATATGTATACAAGTAGATAAATAACAAAAATGTCTTTTTAATATTTATGGCTACCACGATTTGATTGAAATAGGACGTAGTGGATCGGAAACCCTCGTGCTAAAACAATATTAATATAAATATATTAATAAATACGTCCTCATTTTTAATTTTATTTATAGATATAGAATTATTATCTTAGTTCTTAGTGAGAATAATTAATTTTGGTATTTATTTTTCGTACGCCGTAAATCTATTATTTATGGAAAAGTTAGTATCAAGATGATGGGGTCACGTGCAGGAGGTTGACGTCGGTGAATCACAATGGGCTCGTGCGTTATTGTATGAATTGCGTTTTTTGCGTGAAATCGATCACGATATATCCGCTTTAAGTCTCGCCGAATTATAACAATGTTTACAGAATATTAGAAAAAAAAATCTGACACTGTTACGCATAATTTTATCGAGCGATTTTTATGACACATTCGTTTTATTAGCATTCCGCAATTTGCATTTGGTAAATATAACTTTAAACGAATTTTAAAATATTAAAGCAAGATCGGTATTGATTTTATTATCGTTAATAAAAGTCAAATACTTAAGTTCTTTACAATGTCCTCTGTCGCTTGCAATGCATAACATGTATCAGTAGCAAACATGTAACTTAATACAAAGAAATAAATAAATATGTATAAAGAGGCGGGTGAGTTTTTCAACAAGGCTACCGCCGTGCTCCCTTATTGTGCTCCTGTCATTATACCATCGACGGGCAGAGCAACGGGCACACCCTTCGAACTATTGTCGCAGCTTCCGAATAATTAGACCAAACAACATTGTTGCCTCGATACTTTGAACGGCAATAAAGTATACATTTCAGAATAAAAAAACCCTCAAGTATCCTCTGCGAAGGGTCTGTTAATTTCTGTCATTGTGAGCTACCGTTCCGTATACCGTATATTTGTTCTTTTACGAATGTATCGCCGACTGAGATTGCATAAGGCCATTGTCGATCGCTTTTTCATATCGGGGTTGCAAGAGCCGTGAGAATTTGCCGCGTGTTTTAGAGTTCAGTTTGTTTTATGTACTTTTTATTAATAACATTAACTATTGCTGTTAATAGTGCCATTAATTGTTAGTAATACAGAACTACTAGTGACTTCTTTGTGGGATTGAAACAGAACGATCCCTTAACGAACGAAAGTGGCGCAACGAATTGGCAAGAAGAATAGCAGTGGGTCACAAAATGTCAACATAGAAGGCCGCTAAGACCTTAAGGTTCTGTAGTGAAGCCTACGGACCGGCAAGTGCAGCGTAGTATTTTCACCGACATCTTGGTTAGATGGACAGATTTTGAAGACGCTTAAACAGATCCTTTTCGATGTATAAACGGAAGGCCTATGTCCAGCTGCAGATAACGATGATGAAAGTAAAATATATAAATAGTAAAATAGTTTTTATATAACATGCACTTGGCATGTCCTAAAAAAAATATTCGATAATTTTGTCATTGCTAATCTGTATCTAAACCATTTAAACAGTTATTGTTGTAATAATAAATCATGTCGCGATTCTATCGCCAAAATCAACTCACTTGGGACGATCTTCGGGTGTTATGACACATTAACTGGCGTTAGGGGTGTGGCGGCTGAGTTATCTTTCAGTAAGATATGTCTAATCATCGCTGGGTAACCCGTCTCATGGGGATACCCGCCACATAGACGAGGGACAAGAGAAGAAATTTTTATGCTTCACAAAAGTTTTATTCCACAAATTCTTTTAATTACGCGTAATATTCATCGATGTTGTATCTTTTAAAGAATTCCCAATTTGTCTTATCTTAAATCTTTACATTTAAAACATTTACGCTCATGAAAATAATCAGATCATCGACATGACTTTTAACGATTGTAAATCGTATAAAAATTTGTAGTGTGTGTAAATTTTGCCATAAACGGATGTATAAGATTATATTTTAATCATGTTATTAAACAGTCTCCGCGTACATGAACATTTGAAATAATTTTATGCAAAATATAAGTTAATATTGAGCAATTTGTATTTTATACGTATTACTGAAGAAATTAATTATCCGTTAGATATATAGTAGACAATATAATCAGTATAACCGCATTGTAAACTGTAATTATTAATATGGAAGTTCTTTGGAGTAAACAATAATGTTTCGACATTTCTGCTAAACTGCAGAAAAAATTGTTTAAATTTTACTGTCGCCTCTATTTGCATATAGAAATGGATCATTTAACTCTTTTGTAGATATGTACATCAATCCACTGGGGAGTAAAGTACAAACGCATGAATGGTGCCAAATAGTGAAGGTCTCATTATCGAGCTCATCCAGATAATTAACAAGTTGAAGTACCAGCAGGCACTCGGAACAGATGGACCTTAAGTTACTGGAGTGGAGGCCACGGAGCGGCAAGCGCAAGGATGTCCATCTAGAAAGACGTCGGAAAATACGACTTCTTAATGTAAATCTATTGAGAGACCTATGTTAAACTGTGTATATTAAAGTCTGTTTTTGCACAGGTGCACTCAGTATTCAAAACAAAGCGATATCCTACTATCACGTTATCCTGTGCTCTTCAGTTGTTATTTACATCCAAAATCACTATCCTGGTTGGATGGTGTTCTTGGTTCAATAATTAAAAATTATTTGACTGCGCCTTGTCGTGATTTTTGGTTAGTAGACATTAAAAGTGAATGTTAGTGTATACACAGGTTACTCACGTTATGTAGTTTGTAGTAGAGACCGCAGGCGTTACAAACAGGCTCGCCGTTCTGGTTGCGTCGCCACAGCGTGGTCGTAGTGGTCTTGCAGTTTGCGCACGAGGTTCCCGCCCGTCGGGCTGCGCTCTGTAGCGACTGAAAACAAACATATCAAATTAGACCAATGTACACATTAATTAACACAGTAAGTAACAACCAGAACAAAAAACAAACAAGAAAAAAGAACAAACAGAGTAATTTGTGGAGATTTCAATATATTTATTATGCTTAGAATGTGAAACAAGATAATTTAAATAGCCAATCACCCTTTCACGCCTGGTCTAATATAGGGTGATTGGTTTATAAGAAATAAAAGATTAAGTGTTGAATATACTTTATTTGTCAACGAAAAAGCTTTAAAGCTTGTACACCTAATTCCGATCGAGTAGAAAATGTTTGTTTTGCTATATATCTGTACCAAAATTTAAACCTGTCATAAAATTTTAAAATTCTTTTATTCAAAAGATTGTGATTACGCTTTGCTTAATAATTTCCATTTTGCAATGTCTCTAATCATAAAATGTAAAACGATTTCATGATGTCAATGGGCCTATTTATTTTCAACCGTCGACTACATCTATCGCAGTATCCTTTTGACGTTAGCTAATAAGGTTACTGAGCTTTTAATGCATACTTATGTTTATAATATTTAACGCAAAATTATTAGCGATCTTATTCCATACAATAAATTTTATATGTATAGATAATATATATAATATACAATAAAAATACAGACTAATACAAACTAAGAGAATCGTAAACGCATGGAATAATCTAATATAAAATTAGCTTTATGATTGAATCTGTTAACCTTCACTACATGTATAAAATATTTGAAACCGTCTCTAAAAACTCAAATAAATCGTTTAAATATTAACAATAGTAATAAATAACATTTCAATTTATTAATGTACATATCTGGAATATAACTTTTCATATCAGCGTTAAAACTATAAAATTATATAATTTCAAGTCAGGTTTGAATAAGTAATGTCATTCTTTTAATCTAGATGGCGCTATGTACACGATACTGCGATGAAAATTGTTGTTAGCGTTACCGTACAATATCTGTACAAGAAAATTGTCGAATACTTAACATTATCATTTTTATGATTATAAAACTATTATATTAAATGTGTTTTAAAGTGATAAATAAATTAAATTATTACTGTAAAATTAAAAGTTAATTCACACGTTTTACAATCCATACGTCTTAGATAAAATTATTTTTAAAAATTTTAGTTATTTCTTAGTTTACTGGCCAAAATTACGTACAATGTTGTTTTGTATGACTCAAAATGATAAGTTTAATTCGAACATTAGAAGAAATAAATGTTTTTTTTTAAAAAGAAATAAATAAAATGGATTTTATTTATTTCTAGAGAATAACCATTTATGTTTTACAATTATAACTTTTACTCTAAGGTTTTCAATTTAATTTGTCAGCCATAAATAATTTCGATACCGTCTCGTACAGTTGTATATTTATGTCTTGATTGATTTTACAAGCAAAAATAGGTAGCAAAACAAGTAGAACTAATTCAATGAAACTTGGTAAAACAATCACGTTAGTACAAAACTGAATCGGCAAAACGATGCGACAGACAAAAAGCGAACATCGGGGCATCGGGGCGAAAAAGCGAAGTAGCTATCGTCGGCCCCTCTTACGCACCTGCCCATTACCACCCGTCAATCAAACAAAAAACATCCCAGGCATGCGGTGGCCGTTTTATACAGTCCACAAAAGTGCCTCACTCAATTAAAAATGCATTCGTCCTAACCCGAAGCGAGAAAAAAGAAAACGGCCACGCAATCGCGCTCATAATAAATCCATTAATTTGTCATGTCATTTATCGACGAGATAGTACCGGAGTTTTTAACTTTAGGCGAATTATTCGGCAGCTTTTGTGACCGTCTCTCTGCAACTAGAGGCAAGCTAGTGGAAATCATCGTGACCGTGCCGCTGCGTTGTCAGCTTTAATATCATAAGTGACTCGCCCGTGCCCGCTAAAAGTATCATCATGCACAAAAGTCTCCTTACTGTGAAATCTCAACAATGATTTTTTTTAATCAATCTAATGACACTATCACGAGGCAGTCTTCTAGTTCCGATTTTGCTTTTGATTAAAGCTCACCTATGCTTACATTTTTAACATCCGAAATCAAAAAATCTGCCGAGGAACCAAGATAACTACATAATTCGAAGAATTCCTTGTCGAAGTGACATCTTCCGTCTTCAAGTCTTGAAGTGACATCGGCCGTATAAATGACGGCCGTCGGAGACTAAAAGTTCTCTTTTGTTGATGCAAGTAAATATTTAATTTTTACATTACTATCACGGGTAAACTGCTTGACTGGACTGTCTTACCTCGTGACACTAACATCATAGCTAGAACTATATCATGGTATATAACTTTGAATGACGACCCCAATACACTGTCAAACCAATTGTTAATTATCAATGGATCGTCAAGAGCATTTGGAACACATGCTTCAAGAATAAAGTAATAAATTTAATATTTTAAAATGATCTGTACACAAATGTACCTGTATATTGTAATACCTAAATATTAAATGGTTCGCGTGTGTATTCGCCGCGTCATGGCAGCTCCTTTGTGCCAGAACAAGATTAGAGCTCGCCATATTAGCCCAGGCGGACAACACTTTTTCTTCTGACTGTCACGGGTTTTACTTAGCTTCAGTTCAAATCGTGATTACTAAAAAATAAATGCTTTTTTATCACTTAATAATACATTTTATGTTTAAATTTACTACATTTAAACAAAACGTCACAAAACAAATAAATAAAAGGAATCACGGAAACGATTAATCCGAATGCGATTCACGGCGAAGTCCGAATTTTATGAGTCAATTACGCGAAACCAATTTTATAATCTGCAGATAAGATTTTCTCATCAAGCTTTTACGGGCGCTGCATCACACGGGAGTCCCGGGGGAGACCAGCGTCTAAATCGAGGGGTCCGGGCTAAGCCGATTACAGAAGTCAACCATCAGTGGGGGCGTTTTTATTTCCACGAAAAAACGACTGTTTACTCGTAATTTTATGACCGAATTACTTTCGCTCTTCAAACACTGAAATGGCTGGAAAGAGTCGTAAATTTTACGAGCGAAATTATTCTTTATTCGGGTCGCTCGTAGCGCGAGGTTCGTGAAAGTTTCGTAAGATATGTCATGCTGTACTCAAATACCAATACGTGAGCCGGGATGCCAAGCGCGGGCACTTGTCCCGTCGGATTTTATTAATTGTTGTACCCGCCTCACTGTCAGCTGCATTCCTCGCGGCGGACGCCGCTGAGATAAAAAGCACAAACAAACAACTAGACAAAATTCAGTACATATTGTTATCGTAGTACTCTAATTTTCAGTGTAGTGTAAACTCAAAGGAGCGGGCGCTGCGACAACATCAAGGGCCGCCTTTGTACTGCGATAGGAACAAAAACAAGCCTTTGTTGTGAGTTTGGACGGATATATAATCAGCTAGGCATAATGGGACGATGCTGCCCGTAGAAGTGGACAGGCTTTCTTCCATAACCATCTTAAAGTCTTAATAGTTGTTCAACTAGTAGAGAAAAAAAATGAGTGAACGTCACCTAAATATTATAGTACTGAGTTTAAAAGATTTACTTGAAGAAATAGATAAACCTATTACTTGTTTTATGGTTTATTTATATCTATTGATAGAAACCTTTCTCAGCTATAATAGTCAACAGAGAGCCTTATAAAATTGCTGATTTTTAGAAACGTCCTTGTCTATTGCACAAAGGAGTTTCACTTGTGTTTAAGTTTCTAATTAGAGTTTAACAAGTGAAATTGATTAAACGTAGTCATTGAACACGGACTCTGTTCACAATCGTAACTTAAAGGGATTATTTTCGCCCCACGTCCCTCAAACTTAACTAATTCAATGAGCCACCCGCATTAAAAACATATTTCCATAAAGAGCGGGCCCTCCCAACCTCCTCGCGATCCAATCAGCCTTATCTCTCCCGACCCTAACGCAAACACCTCCTAATCAAATCAAATCACAGCCTCCGTCTTGCCTAATCTATCCACCTATCTACACTCAAACATAAAATTATATTACAAAAAGGGATGTTACCTACAACCCCTCATATATTTGCTAACACAAGCGAAATTTAACCCATCGGAAGCGTCCCTTCATGCTGCATACCAACATAACTTCGTACTCAGAAAATACACCTATTCGCCGCCTCACACACACGCTCTAGTCAACCATTCACATTACCACACACACACACACAAACCCGCATATCAGCATATCTACGCCATCTAGATCCCACTATGAGAACCCCCAAGAGGGAGGCAATCCATTTACGAGTGATCTCCGCGCACGGAAATTTCCTTCTTGTGTGATAGCATTAGAGATGACAATCGGGCGGCAGCAGTGCTGTTTTAAAGGTTTACACGGCCCCTAGCAGTGAAAGCGCGGAATCGATGTAGCCTTTACCCCTCACCCCTCGCCAGTTTTTCCGGCGCTCTGTCTTTATCTGACCGGGGCGATTAGATAAAGAGAGATATAGCGTGAAAATAAAGATTTTCATCGTGTTCACTCACACCATCAGAGTTTGTACTGTATCTACAGCAATACGGCGGTTGTATAGTGGCTGTTGTGTAGGCATAAACGGTATGTACCCGAGGACTCTTATAATAGAGGGGTCGACGGAACTCCGGCTCTGTCGGGGTGGCTCTTGAAGCTGAACTAAGTTTGTAATTTATATAGCTGTTTCAACACAACACCAGAATACAATCTGATAAACATTAGCTTGTTTATGACTAATATTTATAGCGTTATTTATTTTACCGTTAATCTATTTCAAATCTTTATACTAAAATTAACAAAGATTGCTGTAATGTTGTAACATTACATAAGACTATTCTGAAATAGATAAAACGAAGAATAGATCTCGTAATTTGTTACATTTTCACACGAAGATTTAAAACTGCTAACGACTAACTTTCCTATTGGTCGTTACAATGGTAGCCATGTTGGGAAAATACTAAGCTATTTATTTAAGCGCGCTTAGTAAATCAAGACAGAAATCGATCGCTACAAAACTGTCGACGAAGAACTCATTGCGTTTTTTACGAAACACTTCCACTGCTTCAATAAATAATCAAACAACCGTATACGAATACTGGACAATTGTTTATAGATGTAAATGTTTTAAAAGGACGAATAACACATATTCGCAATTTAACAAATCATTTATTAAGCGATTACTCTGAAATTTGTTAGATTAATAGTTTTTCTAATGTGACAGCCCAATAGCTTCTGCCAGTACAAAGCCTGTAGGGACAAATTAAACAATGACAAGTTTTTTAACATATTGTATACGCATTACGTTGTTCATTGTTTCAAAAACCTTACATAAACTTTAAAATAAATTAAATAAAACTTGATGAGTTTATCTTTGAATAGAATGTATATGTAAATGACAGCTAATGAGCTATACAATCACCCCTTAATCATTTAAACCTGTAATCATTGAACCTATGGTAACTACGTAGTTCAGTGTTGCAAGTTTAAAATAGCGTGTAATACGAATTTAAAGTCTGTTTCGTATTTGATCAAAACAGAACCGAAATGAATCGAGTCGAACGTGACAAAAGTACAAAGTAAATGACATTCACGAGAGCCCGCGGCCGCTCCTTAAACTGAATCACGTTGTACGCCAACATTTGACTTGCGACTTGTAAAGGTATTAACTGGAGACGTGACCTTTGAGTCGTGCGGCCCTAGACCTTGTAAATAATGCTATCGCGAGATAGCGACCACGTGTTCCACGTTACTAGCGTCTACGCCAATTTAATTGACTAATGTAGGGTGCGTGTGTATAAATTTTAGTTCGTCGTTCGCTTCGTGCAGGGTTGCCACTTTAATTGAATTGATAATCTTCAACTACATTTTGTCGTATTTATATGTTTTATGTGAACTTAAGCTGACAATGTCAGATGTGTAATTTTTTAATAGACGTGTTTTGCTCATTGCTACATGTAATACTTGTCGTATAACCGAATACTTTAATAATTTCTTTAATTATGTAATAATCAACGCTTCTGTACATTTTTGTTATCTTTATGTTTGCAGACCTTTTTTATTTTGTAAGCTTTATACTTTCTTAGCAAGATTTTAAAGGAAAAGTTATTTCGATAACATTAAAACATTTTATAACCTAGCCGTTACTGGAATTCATAATATAGTTAAACGTTTGAATTACAAGAAGAAAAAAAAACGAATTTAAGTCAGAATGATCTACAGTAATTATAGTGGTCTTGAAATATATTAAATAGAAGCATCTATCTATTGAATAGAACCTGAAATATTTAATCAGGTGATTTGCGAAGCCTCCAACTCTTTATCGTTTCCTTTTATTAGTAATAGGAATTCAGTTTTTCATAACATTGAATAACGGTTATGTTGTTTTATTCTTAACTGACACAATAAGACGTGGCACAGTCTCCCGGTTCCTTTATTGCTTTTACAGGCGAAGGGCTCACTTAAACTTAACTTTATTACCAACTTAACGGTGCTTTAACTAACGATGTAACTTAGAATTAGATTCTCTCTTTGCTTTAACCGGCCGCCAAATTATGGTCAATTTGGCAAGACGATTCTACCTGGACAGATTGAATCCTAAACAAATAAATTGCGAAAACATATAAGCAAATGAAATTACTTAATTAGACTGCATGTAGAATTAAGGCATCGATACTGACGGAAAACCAGACAAGTGAATCACTGGCCATGAAGCCGTAGCCCATATTGTTGGACAATATTTCAAGTCTAAACCATGCTCGATACCACTGTAGCGGATGCAATAC
>DWIC01000582.1:0-11202 GCA_018248135.1 Battus belus
TTTCATAATCAAACTATGGAAGAAAAACCCATGTAAAAATATATAAAATGGCAAAGATGATGAAGCTGTGATAAATTTAATATGTTTTATAATCAATAATGTTCCGATAGGTGAAATAGGCCAAACTATAAATTCAATAACTAGCGAAATTGCTTGCTAATACTGTTTATTCTTTTAGATTTATTTATTATTAGGCGTCATAAAATAAAAAGCTTAATAATTCTTACATTGAAAGTTACTCTCTCTCTTTCAAGGTATAAATAGGGTAAAATTACATTATTTCATATTTTTAGTCTATTAACGTATTTGGAGACAGGCGTCAGAATCACTTTTGAATTAAATTTTTTTTAAGCCATTCATTTACTTTAGTATTTTTTAAATTTATCAATTTATATTGAAAATAAATGAATTACATGTATCAATCAAGCCAAAGAGGCACTATAGAGATTGGAAAGGTTTACGACAATATAAATTCATAACACAATATGCACGCAGTATAATTTATTCTCTTCCTTTTGCAGTTTAAATTAAAAAAAGATAATATTTTTATCTTTAAAAGTAATAAAAAGACTAGAATTACTCTAAGAAAAATTGGTTGAAAATAATATGGAGTTAAATATAATTAAGGATGTTCTTTTAAAATAGAGTAACGAGTGTCCACGATACGAGTACACAAAGGAACACTATCATATATTTTTTCACGAGAAAAAACAACTTTCTTGATATGTTGTTCTTCGAATAATAATCAAGTATTATAATTACAAAGTAAAATTCTCTACTCTATAATGTCAGCATGTAAAATTTCTATTACAGCGGTTGAAACTATCCATTGTTACAAAATATTCTCTGCAGTTGATCAATTGTCTAAGAAATGTAGAATTACAGCATCAAATAACTGTAATATAAATTATAGATGTTAAGTATCGGATGAAAAGACATAAAATTGATCGGCAAAAAAGTGTTAGAGGGACCGGAAAGTAATGTCGATTTCTCAAGTTAAATTCACACGACTACATTTTAACAAGTTCTTATTTCTTATCAACAATATATTCACCTTCGTTATTAACAACCTTTTGACATTTAGTATCCAAATTTTCAATGCTGGAGTGGTAAAAATCAATCGGTTTTTCCGTAAAACATGTCCAGATTATGGTGTATATGTCCAGAAAATTAAAAGTTTTAATTCGAATATAAATAATGAGTATTGTAGTGTATTAGTATGCATAGTTTACTAAAGTATACTCGTTTGCTTATATAATATTGTTTTGACTATGTACGGCTAGTTATTTATGATCGTCATCAAGAATACGAAAGGAGAAGTTAGAGTGGCGATCTTCATTTGTTTTAAATTCGTTCACACGAAAACAATTGACGAAACTTTCGTTTACATTTACATGTAGCTCGCAAGATTTACCATCATTGTTTCGTCATTTTTTTACACATTGAATGATGCTTACTAAAGTATCGTTTTTATTAATAATATAAGCTAATGAGAGTATATGTGTCCATTCATCAGACGTAAGGCGATACGCTGAATCCATAACAATTTATTGCATACCAGGATTTGGCGTTAATAAAATTCGCACTTAGTAACTGAATGCCAAGCGAGATTAAGCGAATTTTGTTTAACTCTGCTCGTTAGGACAGTCACTGATTTGGAAGTTTTAAATGAGCTGTAGTTTAACCTTTTAGTTTGGAAAGATTTCAAAGCTTTTAGAAGAAACTTACCCTTTACTGGGTTGTTGAAATAGTGTACTAAAGTGTCTTAAATAAATGTAAATTGAAAAATTTTTAAATGTAATTGTTTGGAGATGGTAATTTACATATGTCGTGATATCTAAAAACTGCATAAATAGTATGTTGTGGTTAGATTCATCAACACTATTATAATTTCAATCGTAGTATGTTCACCGCTGGACCTGGCTTCTCCAAAAAATTCCAGAAGGTTCGGTTACAAGCGGTCTGCACCCAGAATATTTCAACGACCTTTCTTAAGGTCGTCTTCCCATCTTGTGTCCTACGCAGCTCTTGCCGACCTTTGGTTTACACCTTATCACATGAAGGCTCCAGCGGCTATCAGTTCCATACGCTACGTGGCCTGCCCACAGCCATTTTAACCTGCTAAATTTTATTTCTATTTCGCTAGGTTTTATAACGCAAACAAAAATGTTGTTTCGTTTGCGTTTCCTTCATTAAAAAAGTATTGTTAATTAAATATCATTATTTTATTATCTTACTAAATAGGAACATAAACCAACCATAAATATTGTATTACCAATTCATATTATATATTAATCTATGTATATTTTTAAAATTAGCACAAGCGTGTAAACTAGGCCTGGCCTGTGTTTAAGTTGTTGCATTGAAAACTACATAACACTATTTGTATTTTTTTTATGTTGCCTAAATATTTCTACCGGTCTTATTGGAAATTTATTGGGAAGTCTTATGTCCAACAGTGGACGTCATATGACTGAAATAATTAGACGTAACATACTCTTTGTAAACAATAAAGATTATTATTTTCAATGCAAGGATACCTTCTTGTAAAGTGGCCGGAGAGGTATGAAGGGCAGAAAACAATAAAATCTGTTTTAAAGCTTTTACCTCTACAATTAATCATTCTGCACAGTAAATTGTTTTTATTTTATTTATAATTAACACACTAGCACGCAGTCTTCATAACTTTAATTTAAAAATAATTATGGTTAAACATTTATGCGAATATCCGATCTGAGATGATAATTGCCAACACTAACTGATAATATGCAATAATAGATTTATATTCGATTTCAAGTGGTCTTTTATATATATATATATACAGTAACTTCGTGTACTTAATTTTGGAGCAGATGCGATAACAATCACACATAAACAATTTCATTTTAAGAATTTTAGGATTATATTAAAGATATCAGGGAGAATTTCAGGGGATCTTCGTAATGATGGAATGTTCTAATAGTCAGTAAGGCAAAACCAACAAATTTTGAGAGTCAGACAGTCAGACATATTAAAATGTAAATAAAATAATTTAATTAAAAATTTGTATAAATCGAATGACGATACGGGTGAACAGAAAGAAAAAGGAGAGACAAGAGATGTTTTTGGTAATATACTGGTTGTGCCTGAGGAAGAAGAACTTGTAACTACTGCTGAAATGAAAGAAGGTACTATATACTTATACAAACATGTCAATTCCATTTATTAAAGAACATTTCTGGTCATCAGATGACCAAAGTCTTAATGACGTACATTGTACACACGCTGTCATCTTTGTGTCCTGATCATGCCACTACACAGCACCCAACCATAGTGTGGAATAAATTAGATATTTAAAGCTTGTGCTATACAATTGTGCTATAACACGTCAATTTCTTTCCTAAAATACATGCTCATTTTATTTTGGTTTTTAAGCAAAAGCTATTTACGACAAGGCAAAGTCGGACCTTCTGCGCCGGCCCGCGGAGACCCGGGCCTCCCTGTTGCAGGTATGTTATTCATTTCATTGAAATAAATATTTGAGTTAAGTAATAATGTAAACTTATACTTTATGAAACATTGTTTATTTGTCATAAGCAAATTTAAGAAGTTGTAATAACAATTTTTTTAGTAAATTATTTGAATTTTGTAAGGTAATGGACCAAATTGTCATAAATGTCATTATTATTTATATTATTTTTAGGACGTATTTTAATGTTTGACGATTGTTCCAGAGGGTTTGCCATGTGTACATCGAAGTTCACGTTCTGTGTTTAAAGTTATTATTTTATTACCATAAAATCCAGTTCCTAACATTCCTGGCTCCGACCCTTTTAGTTGTATATTTTGTTCCTGTTTAAATGTCACCAAAGGTTCTTTCGGTGATTTCCTTTTTTTTTATCGGTTCCATTTTGTTTGTTCGTGTTTTCTCTCGTCCGTTTGAAGTTGTAATAATTTCTTACCATTGTGCTGCCCTCTGCGGGAGGCCGGCGACGTTAATGACCCGAGGTAAAACCGACCGATCAGCCCAACAGTCACATGGGTATTACCATGTAATATAGATGTCAGTTTTTATTGTCAAATATTATTTGGCTCACCAGCCATGATCATGATCATCTGTTTGGTCGCGCAATTAGTGCGCGGTTGGAATTGTGTTTAAATCTCACCGTGTTAGACATATCTTCATTTATATGCTTTGGCCCAATGCTCGCATTGCTTGGCCTGTATTATGCCATGCGGCCATGCGTTTCTTCAAATTTCCCATATTTATAGCTGCATGAACATATCCACATTTAGAACAGCAATGGAAAAGGCTTAATATTTTATTGACATGAACTTTCTTTTAAATGTTAATATGCCACAGACATTATGCAGTAGCAAAACAATCCAATTAACGTTTATGATATTTGCAGAGTGAATTCTTTCGTTGCTTTTGAAACGGGTTGCGACTCAATTAATAACAAAATATATTGCGACCTTTGTTAATGTTTAGATTGTTGCCTGCGTCGCTTTTGTAATGCAGATGGTAGATGCACGTTGTTGTACATAGTAACCAAGATGAGATGCGTCGAACAGCGGGCGAGGTGAGCGTGGCCGCGGGTGACCGTTGGGCGGTGCTGTTGCAGGTGAAGTTCGCAGCCGAGCGGGGCTACCGGCCCGCGCAGGCCGAGCTCGCGTGGTACTTGGTGTTCGGGGATGGGGTCGAGCGGGACTTGGACCTCGCCAGGAGCATGTTCGAGAAATTGGCCGCGGATGGGTACGCCGAAGGTCACGCCGTAAGTGATAGCTGAATGTAGCTTGTTAATTAATTGTGCATATTAAATTTTTAAAAGGTTATGGCACACGAAAACTGACATCGCAGTGACGTGTTGTTTATTCAATTTTAAAACTTATAAAAAAATTACATGTTCATTCGCGTTGGCAAGGTCCCCCCCCTCCCTTGGGAATGCATATATAAGTACATATAATTTGAATTAATGTCCACCTGCAGGTTATGTCCAAGATGTTAAAAGTGTTGGAGGTGATTGTTTGATTGTTGTTTTGATTGTCCACTCGAGCGCAGGGGCTGGGCTTCCTGCACGCGACGGGGCTGGGAGTGGGCGTGTCGCAAGCGCGCGCGCTGCTGCACTATACGCTGGGCGCGGTGGGCGGCAGCGACTACGCGCAGATGGCGCTGGCCTACCGCCATTGGGCCGAGGTCACAGTGCCCGTCTCTTGTCCCAAAGCCCTTCAGCTCTACACGAGGGTCGCTGCCAAGGGTAATCACTTCATATATTCATAGTTCAATTGATTTGATTATAGACAAAGCTTTTTGCCCGGGACCACTTATATCTTGAGTGGGTAAATCTCTAGTTTCGGCGGCAGAGCGCTGAAGCCGTTTCTCCAGGACTTGTTTACAGTGAGTAAGTCCGAGGGCGTCACGTTATGACTCGACTCGCTGTGTATTATGATTGGTAACTCTGTGTAAACTTTTAAACTGCGGGCTACAATTATACAGTAGCATTGCCTCTGACTTATCGTTCAGTCAATACAATATTATCATTTATTTAACAACTAGTAACACCATGCAACACCATGCAACACAGTGAAGCACGTTTTCGTCATTCTCCTTAATTCCTAATACTCTCTTGGAGACAATAGAGGAGTAGTTTCCTCTAATTGCATCCTTTAGGATCAGATGTGTAGAAATTTATTTGTTGGTGTCATTGTTTACCCGTTGGTATTGGCGCTGGTATTGTGGCATTGAGCAGGTATATCTCCACCTGCTCAACCCTTCTCTAAACTCCTCGCAACCGGAGAACTAGAACTTGAGAACGATGTGAGCGGTGTTGACGTAAATGTCAATAGAAGATGAGCGGCGGAACTTTGTTTTAGTTTGTAATAAATTAATTACGTCTGCAGTTCATTCCATCGTATAAAAGCAACCATTATTAATAATCCACATCATAATTTGGGCAGAAACGCATCCATTGTTTTCTGACGATTTTAAAGCATGTGGCTTGGTGGTCTGGTGGGTGTGTTGCAGTGGCCAGCAAGGTGTCGCTAAGCGGCGGGCCAGGAGTACAGCGCGTGCGGCTGTTGGACGAGGCGGAAGGCGGTGCGGGCGCGCTCGACAGCGACCTCATCGAGTACTACCAGTTGCTGGCCGACAAGGGCGACGTGCAGGCGCAGGTGCCTTTCCACCACCACAGTTATACCTCATTATGTCGACATTATAATTATATCGTTCCCGAAGACGAAAAAAGTCGAGTCGGATTCGAATAACTCTGTCGTTATCCTAAACGGCCACAAAATGTTCGACGGTACACTCAACAGGACCTTAAAGATTTAAAATAAATAATATAAAGTCCTTATTCATATTGTATTTTATTGCAAATTGTACTTTTTATATATCCAAAGAATAATTCCGGAAGATTGAGTTCAGAAACGTAAATCTTCTACGGCAGGTGGGGCTCGGGCAGTTGCACTTCCAGGGCGGGCGCGGCGTGCCGCTGGACATCAGCAAGGCGCTGCACTACTTCCAGCAGGCCGCCAAGACAGGCAACGCCGTCGCTAACGCCTTCCTCGGCAAGGTCAGTCGATCAATTCACCGAATTTGTTTATTTACAGTTTCGTTAAGAGCGATTGAGATATGTTTGCGTGTGTGTGTGCAGATATACCTGGAGGGCGGCGAGGGTGTGCGCCCCAACAACGAGACCGCGCTCAACTATTTCAAGAAGGCGGCCGAGCTCAACAACCCCGTGGGGCAGAGCGGCCTCGGCATCATGTACCTGCAGGTGGCTCCCACTGCCCTTTCTGTCACATTTTAAGCCATAAGCTCTGTTTATAAGAGTCGATTGTGATATTTGTATTGACACTAAATACAATATAGGGATGGCCGCTTCCATTGTTGGCGCGATTAGGTTCGGTGCCGGTGCCAGTGCCTGTGCCAGTGCCGGTGCACGTGCACTTGCGTTAATTAGGAAATGATGACGCCACGCGGCCGACGTTATCGTTTACGAACGAGATCATTCTAAGTAATTATCATTAATTTTATTTTGCTTTGATGACGTGTGCGCAGGGTCGCGGCGTGCCCCAAGACCCGACAGCGGCGCTAAAGTACTTTACGATGTCCGCCAACCAGGGCTGGGTGGAGGGGCAGCTGTACTTGGGCTTCATGTACTTCGGTGAGTATACGTGCATACGTGCACGTGCAGTGTTTGCGGTGATACGCGGTGCTGTGGCAGCGGACGTGATTCGCGCGCGTGTTGCAGGCGGCATCGGCGTGCGGCGCGACTTCAAGCAGGCCAACAAGTACTTCTCGCTGGCGTCGCAGTCCGGCCACGTCCTGGCGCTCTACCACCTGGCGCAGATGCACGCGCAGGGGCTCGGCGTGCTGCGCTCCTGCACCACGGCCGTCGAGGTGAGTGCCGTTTGTTCATAGTGTCTCATTTTGTAAAAACTAAACGGGTGTGAATGCCGCCCGCATAGAGCGTCCTGTGCCGGAACTAGTGTGTACTACATAGTACACATGTACGTACTATGCACTCCATGCATGTACTATGTTGTTAAGATAGTGCCACCCAGTAGTGCCGGCCAGTTTATGTACTCGTTCCAAGGTCAATAGTGCCATAGCAGAACGGTGCACCGATTGTTGAGGTGGACGTTGGCCCCAACGTCAGTGCGAGTTATGTTAACTTGCCACGTATTGTCAAAAGCCAATCAGTGTAGTGGACAGTCGCCGTCCAGTTTCAAAATATGCCTAGACATAGACAACTCGTACTTGAAATAATGATCGATTTAATATCTTGTTCATCCTGTGGTAAATTTTCTAATGCGTATGTTGGTCCCGCTTCAGTTAGTATTTTTTTTCTAGTATTTAAATGCCGCTTGTGAGATGGCATTTACAGCTTTATCAGATGCGAGATGGTGGAACGGTGTAGGTACTTTACCTTAAGTTCCTTTTATTAACTAAATCAAGGTATCAGGGCTGCCGTTACATCAAACGTTAAATTGAATTGGGCGACCGAGCCTTCGCTTCGTGGAGTGATTGGCGCAGAGTTATTACCTCTGTCTGTCTGTCGAGAGGCGTGTAAGTTACGTACTGGAGGCCGGTACGTGACCGAGGGGTACTTGCTATACTTGCTATCGGTGTAATGCGCGCGCAGTTGCTGAAGAACGTGTGCGAGCGCGGGGCCTGGAGCGCGCGGCTGATGGCGGCGCACGCGGCGTGGCGCGCGCGGGACCCGGACGCTGCGCTGGCGCAGTACCTGGCGCTGGCCGAGCGCGGCCTAGAGGTCGCGCAGAGCAACGCCGCCTTTTTGCTGGACTCCGGTATTTTTTGCTTCATTTTCCTGTTTGTGCGTTTTTGATGGTCGCTTGGAGTATATAGAGACGGCACGCGATGGCTCGATGGTCGTTGTAACGCGGTGGCTCATCCACATTTCGGCAGGCGAGTCGCGACTGTTTCCGGGCGAGCAGCGGCACCGGCGCGCGCTGCAGCTGTGGGGGCGCGCGGCGGCCCAAGGCTGTGCAGGTGCGCGCGTCAAACTCGGCGACTACCACTACTACGGGCTGGGTACCGCGCCCGACCTCGAGGCCGCCGCCTTCCACTACAGGTGAGAAGCGTCCGCACCGCCGCACACCGGCCGTCACGCCGCGCACTCACCGCCCGTTCCTGCGCAGGATCGCATCGGAGCAGCTGCATAACGCACAGGCGACTTTCAACCTGGGCTACATGCACGAGCGCGGGCTGGGGCTAGCGCGCGACCTGCATCTAGCCAAGCGCTGCTACGATCTGGCCGCCGACACGGCGCCAGAGGCGCGACTGCCCGCCGCGCTCGCGCTCGCGCGACTTCACGCCGCAGCCGCGGTGCACCGCTTCGCCGATGTACGTACCCTCACACACTTGCCAATAGTGTATGCCCCCACACCTGCGCACGCTGATTGCATAACAAGTGTGATGCTTCTGCCGGCAGTCGCTAGTGGACAGCCCGCTGGCGGTGTTGCTGGTGTCGGGCGAGGGCAGCCTGCTGCACAACTGGGACGCATACCTCATCGGCGCGCTGGCCGCGGCGCTCGGCGTCGTGGTGCTGCTGCGCCGGCCCCAGCGCCAGAACTGACTGCCCCGTGCGTCCGCTAGTAATATGTGTAGCCGATTCCTCGTGCTACGGATTATTGGCTATTTATTGTATAAGGAATATCGCTCTCCTCGGTTAACCCCGCGTTAAGTCCCCGTTCTCCCGCGGTCCGGTTCGTGTGTTCGATATTTGATATTCATAACGTCATCAGTTCAGATTACATCTATGAAATAATTTTAAGTCTAATTTTGTTATTATTTCCCGTCACTTTTAATTTACGAACAATATCGGTAAGTGTTGTAGATTTACGTTGCGACGTATAAACGTCCGCTCGGAACTGGTGTCGCTTGGACATAAACAGAGTTGAGGGTCTATATGTTGAGAAAGTTGCATAGAATTAGTTGCCACTGCGGACCTTGTAAATAACGTTGTAAATGTTGAATAAACAATATATGACCACATAATGTTTCATTCCGTTCCCAAAGTATAATATTAATTAAAATCATTACTCCATATTCAAACGTATATATATATATATATACGTATCAACAAAATGGACAGACACGGCAATGGAAGTGCCCCCGATGAGTCTTTAATTCATATAAAATTTCTACAAAATTCGCAACCTTCGTCTAAACCACTGTGCCGCGGCACTTTTGTGTGCCGCCATATTTTGCAAATATATATTAATGTTAATATTATTAAATGATACTATTTAAAAAGAAAATTTTTTTTAATATGAATATATATTTAAATCTACAAAAAAATAAATTATTTTATTATTTGCTTCGAAACGCGTTTTTTCTTAGTAGTAGCCAAATTATGATGAAGCGGCGTGCATAGCAATAGGAATATGTCTCAAGTCGGCGCACACTCGCCACTTGTGCGTATAAAACGTGTTGTTTTAGTGATAGTTGGGATTCACAAAGTGTTGCATAGTGGTTACTGCACTTTGTGTTCGTTTTCATTCGTTAAAATAGGCAAATGTATGTGATTTGGTTTAATAATAATATATTTGCATGTTGTGTCAATTCATTTATTTGGTGGAAGATGAAATATGGTGTACTAAACTGGCTTACTTATCAGGCTTAATTATTTTTGTTATTTTTAACAACATCAATTCAGGTATGCAAGGGCAAGGGCAAGGGCAAGGGCAAGGGCCTAATGAAAATATCTTAAACTCAACCGATAAGCCGTAGGGATTCAAAAACAAATAACTTTCTGGAAAAATAAAGCTCGGGAAGGCAATTTAGAAAAGTTTGAGTCAGTCCAATCCCTGAACACTGTTATAAAACTATTAAATTAATTGTTGATCATTTGACAACATCAGAGGACAGAATTATTAATTATTTCACAATATTAGATATTAAGAAATTTGATTGGGTTCGTAATGCATTTCTCATAACGGATACTTCTGTAGTTGACTTAACTTTGAATGAAGAGGAACAACTCATTTTGCTTTCCAATAATCGAGATTTAATTTTAAAACATTCACAAGAATCAATTAATTCATTCATTCAATTAACATCAGGTGCTATTATCCAATGATAGCCAAAAAATCTTTAAACGTATTATTACAATTTTCCGCATCTTATTTGTGTGAATTCGAATTTTCAGCATCAGACAACATTAAAACTAAAAACGATCAAGATTGTTAAACGTAGAAGACGATATGAGAGTAGCATTGTCATTTTTACGACCAAATATAAATGAAATTATCAAAAAACATCAAGCTCAAATTTCGCATCAAAAATATTTTTATTATTAGCTCGTGTAGTACATATTAGTTTATTTCGTATACTTAAAAAAAAATTGTCGTAAACTATTTATGGAGTGTGTTATAGTAAGTAAATAATTTTTATCTTTTTCTTTGTGTGCCGCCAAACTTTGAAATGGTTAAATATGTGCCGCAACAAAAAAAAAGGTTGAGAATCACTGAATTAGACAACAACAACTTTATTCAGAACAAAATTGAGCTGACACGGAATATGAACACTAATCGCAGCAACGTATCGCACAACAAATGAACCTGTTGTCCATTACTTGTTTAAGTACCCACTGACACATTGAGGACATGTCAACCCGCGTCGTCTGTTATATAATAGGTTGTCAAATATCTCCCTTCCGCCTTTTGTCTTTTGAATTTCGCGGCTATGTACAAAGC
>DWIC01000583.1:0-11201 GCA_018248135.1 Battus belus
GAATCTTTTTAAGATTTCCCCACCAATATAAAAAAAAAAAAAAATATAGGTAGCGGGTATGATATTGGATACAATCTCAAATTATCCACACTTAGTGCATTAATTATAAAGGATCGCCCCTGCTCATTAACATGTTTGCAGTACACGGGCAGCAGCGTTCTCTTCGTACCATTACACCACACTGTGATCGCCAAACATGGCGATGATGGTATATCTCCTCATAGATATCTTTGTGAGATGCCCATGCCTCGCAGGGTTTTATTATGGGTGGAAATTACAACGACAACCTATCAAAAAATAAAGTGATTTGATAAAAAATAAATGACGTAATATTAATAACACTTAAGAGGCTTTTTTTTTTATTTGGATTTTTACATATTAAAATGAATTATTGTTTACTGTTTATCCAGAAGTAATTGGCCTGACGCATTCCATCTTCATTACGCTATTTATTATTTCAGAAATTTCGTGATATTTGTGCAAGATGTAATAAACAATTACTTAATGAGCTCTACATTCACATCAGGTTATAGGCGTAAACCTTTACATCTTATTTCTTTTTTGTTCGGACTCTACTGCTGTCCAAGTGGCAGTTGCAGATTCCGCGGGTTCGAGGTGGTAGGGCGCAGAGGGCGCCCAGCGTAAGACCTCTATTAAGGTAGCAAAGCTCGAGGGCTCCCGAAGGAGTCTCGGCACGGGCCGTTACATACTACTATTTTACCGGATTAGGGTTTTACGTCTATAACCAATCAGCGTATACAGTAACCAATACATATCTTAGCTACAAACGATCCTCATTAGTAATTCCTGGAATAAGACATTTTATCAATATTAAATCTTATTGAACAATAGACCTTAGTTGTTAAAGTTCTCCTAATAAGGGACAATAACTTAAACATAAAAAAAATATGTAACACCGTACTTACATATTGATACGTCTATCATATAATCTCTATGAAAATTTGGTAAATTATTAGGTATAGATATATACAAATCTTTTTTTTAGCAATGTACAGTTTAACATTTATTTATCACCCATAATAGAACATTAAATTTAAATTTATTTACATTTACCAATGTTGTGTAAATAATGTAGAAATGTAAAAAACAATCTTGTGTTACGTAGTTTCTCTTTAGTTTTCGTTTTTTATTTATTTAGCTATTCGTTTCGAGATACAGGAAAATAAAGTACAGAGAATTTTTTTCGTCAGTTTAATTTCTGTATAAAAAAGTTTTACTAGAAAAAATCAGAAATTAAGAATGTTTTAAAGTAAAGTTAGGCAACACTAAACAAATATGTCGTATCACCTATAAAAGAATACATTACAGTATCATTATTGATACTAATACTAAATACTTAAGTGTTTTTAACTGATGTGTACTATTGGTGTACTTTAATAAATAAATGATTAGGTTCATTACTTAGTTTATATTAGGTAAAACATGATTATACACAAAAAAATTACACACACACATAGTTCTTTAACTTTAGCGTCGGAGGGGTTTTACAGCGTAACTGCCTCCAGAATGTACGTAATCGGCTCTTCTCGGATTACTTGACTATGCCCGTTTCTCTTGTCCAGGTGATTTTTCACGAAAGCAAACCATAAAGCAGGGAAAACTTCATACAACTAGTAACCAGGTCACGTCCACCTCGTGCGGGAGAGGGACAGCTGACACTCGATTCAATTATGTGTAGGAGCGAGATGGAATGCTTGATATATTACTGATATTACCTCAAAGTTGCCCATCTAACGCTTGAATATGATATTTCAGGAATAATGCAGTAATAGGTTATTTTTATAGCATGTGATTTTCTACCTAGTTTAATGAGTTTTATAAGCTAATATGTTATTTTTAGCTAAAAAGTTACGGAGGCAATTTCAATGACATCAGCCGATTGACGATCGATGTGAGACATAAGATTCCCTCAAAGATCGTCACGATGACGTGTCTTGCGTTGCCTGTATCCAGTTACTTCCAGCGATGGTAACTGTGGTCCGCCTAGTAAGTTGCCTTCCCACAGTGTGTCAACCGGTTCGTGGTCGCAACTCTAGAATCTTTCGGACTTAACGGCCGGTATTAGCAGGATTGATGTGCCCCGCCCTCTGTCACTTCAAACGAGCAATTCGGTGACCTTGTTTCATCGGAAGATCGCCTCATTTCTGATTTGATTACGCATTGAATCTCCGATCCGCCTTACCACAAGGTCCATCTTAAACGATAACGTTTCAAATCCATAAGTCACCACCGGACTAGACATAATAGAATAAAATAACAAAACAATATTTTCGCAATCGAGTTTGTCCTTTCACTCAGACATGCAGGGGCAATTTTCCATCTCATTCACCTACTCACAACCTATTTTTTTCGATGCAGAAGTGCTTATCTTTTTAAAGAAACTCTTCAAGTTTAGAAAAATCAGAATAAGCATCCACTCTGAATAAGCAGTCGTCAAAAATATGAACTTAACTTCATAACAAATATACAAATCAATGCAGCGCACAGTTAACTGTCCTCTGTTTATTTATTTATTTTAGGAAAACAGTGACAGAAAATTAAAATAAATTACCATAGACTAATTATATGTTAACACCAATAGAAAACAGTCCTTTCAATGACAAAAATAATTAAAAATAAAATGGTGTACTTAAATTTATGTATGGTGATAATTTAAAAAAATGTCTATGTAAACGTAATTTAAATTTCTTTACAATGGCTCATCTGTTCGTTAACTTATAAAAGTGCAGTTGAAGTAGCGAGCGAATACAGTACTGCGAGAACGCCTTCAAATAAAACACTGTAAACAAAATAATACAGTTCGACAGTAAATTATCGTCTGATGAACAATTCACCGATTATCAACTAAAGGGACTTAAAAGTACCAGAGACTAAATAATTACGCATGGCTTTCTAAACCACATTGATTCTTTGTGTCCATTACTATAATGAGCTGTGTTCGGGATTTCTCTACGAAATCGAATCAGGAATGAGCAAATCCTATGAAAGTCAGACCTATGAAAGTCATCGTCATAGAACAGATGGTCGCGGGTCATTAACACTTTAGCTGCCATGGGGGTCACCGGTGATCGGCACCATACCTTTCTTTTAGGGCCATGGGGTTTACCGGTGATCGGTAAGGAAGACTATTTTTTGAATGGTTGCCGAGAGCCACCGGTCACTAGCAAATGCCGTTATGGCCTACGATGTGATACGCGCGGCGCCTAGGAATATTTCTCAGTGCTTGGTTTTTATATTTTTATAAGTGTTCAAGTAATTCTTCGTAAAAATTGAACAAGACACGAAAAGGTTATTATATATGTATATTTAGTTAAATTTAAAAAACACAATTTTTACAAAACACTTAGCGCTTAGTACATTGGAAAAATTATATAACATAATTTAAAAATTAACAAAACTCAGCTTTAGCAAACAAAGATGGAAAAAAGGAAGGTGACCGGCACAATGATCCGCGCGGCGCTGTGAAGCAAAATTCAATCTGTGCGCCGCGACGGACAACGTCCACAATAAAAAAACACATACCACACGTGTACATAAAAATATTTAAATAGATGTACATATATGCCAGAACATATTCTATATATATATGAAACGGCCCAAATGGAAAATAGAGGTCAAATTAGCTTGGCAGCTAATGCGTTAAATAAATATTTTTTATGAAAAGTGTCAGAGGTCAAATTAATAAGGTAATACCCCCTTATTTATTGTATAGTAGTATTGTTGGACGCCCGTTGCGAGGCATAAGCCTCTCGTTAAGATATCAATATGGGAGGAGGGGGGATTACCATATTCGCCACGCATGGCAGACGGATTGGTGTGTTATTCAGTGTAGTTTTATGGCGCAGTTTTATGGGACGCACCTGCCCATCCTCTGGGAACTTATTCACAAACAAGTAAGCAGTAGCAATCGTATATAAAGGGGTTAATTATAAAAGGAGAATGAATTGAAATGTAAACGATTCGTAGCAACGTACTTTACTCTAAATTTTAAAAAATATTTAAATTTATTTATTCTAACAATATTCTTATGTCTTGACAGCGCATGTACAGCGCAACACATCCTCAAGAAGGCTGCGACATTAGCTATTCATTAAATTTAATAAACAAAAAGTTAAATTTAACTAGCACCATCGCACCCAGCACCTCACATACTTACACAAAGTAGAAGTCTTAATATAAGCAACAGTTCAATGTCTGTCTAAGCCTACAACTAATTCAAAGCATGAAATAATTTTTAAAACACCTTCGTGTCACGATCTGATCGCTATTAAAATAGTTCAAACCCACATTTTTAGAATGAATGAAGAATTTTATCAATATTGTCAAAATATAACGCGGCAAATGCATGGTGAACCATGTAAGTTTAACTGTATTTCTCATGTAACGAGCTACTGTCAAATACAACTAAAATAACAACAGAAAAACAACAAAATAATAGGGCAAAAATCATTCATTCACGGAATTTAAAATTTCAATTTCACGCGTTACATTCGGTGCGCGATATTGTGAGAACGGTGCCGATTGTTCCCACAAGCGACTCGTGGCCGAAACAATGCACGTGAGCGCGCGTCAAGCGACCTACAAATGTTAAAATTACTAAAACTAAAATTAACAATAATTAAAATTACTAACGGGATCATATATGTTATGTTAACTTGTTATCTATTAACTGTAAAGTTCGGAAAGGCAAAAAGAGGACCTGTACTAAACATTAGAGAAAAAGTCCAAACAAACTTCGTTTTAAAACCAAGAACTATATAGGTATGATGAAAAAGATTAATTTCCAAGTTGTTATTCTTCTTCTTCTTCTGCTTTTCAGGCGAGAGCCGCCCACTGCAAAGCGTAGGCTTCCTTTAAAGATGACCACCACGACTATCACCAGCCTCACGCTGCTCGCAACTAGGGACTACCCACAACTTAATAAACTATGTCGTCGGTCCACCTTGCGAAGCGCCCACCCTCGTCGCGTACACCGGCCTTGTAACCTCGACGGCCATCGGTTGCACAAGTAATGTGTTGTTATAAGTACACTCGATATTATAAAAAGTACTGCATTCTTAAACAGTAACAACAAAATTTAACAGCAACGACAGTGTCAAAACATTGCCATAGGTGGCGTTGTATGACGGAACAATAAAAGTGGGCATCGCGATATTAATATTTCAAACAGTCTTATTATAAGAATTTGCTGAACGCGAACGAAAGCGACGAACAATCTTGGTTGCATGAAAATAAAATATTTACTGAGTCTGACAGGATCCAATGTCATTACCACACATGAGCAACAGTTTTGACATCAAATATGAACCCGCACGGACACCCGAGGTCACATATGGTTTCGATACATTCCCTTAATAATCACTTTTTAATTCGTGTCTCTATTATTTTTTATAGAGGCCTCTTTTTATGTTATAGGGGCAGCTGTAACCAGGTCCGTGCGCGCCGCTTTGTACGAAGCACATCAAGACAATGTTGTGTTTTGTATAATATATTTATCTAAATCATCAACATTAAGTAGAAAAAAATTAGTATTTTCCAGAAATAATCTGAAATTTATTGCTGGTTTGTATAGTTTCCTTAAAGTCGTTCATATTCCAGATAATGTAGTGAGTTCATAAGATTTAGACACATTGTCGAAAATTTGATTTTTGTATCTTTTAATTATAAAATTTAAATAACCTTAATTTATTTTAATTTACCAACTTATTCACTAAAAATATCTAGCTGAAATAGGTTTGAGTAAAATGTTATTTCAACGAGAGTCCGCAGGAAGAAATCTCGCATAGAATGCGAATGAGAACTGACGGGTAGTTCACTTTGTTTATTCGCAAGATTAACAAGTACTGTTGCAGGTGTAACACATACCCACTGCTTAGTATACACGACATTCAGTTTCATGACATGGGCTCATTTGTTCATATTCATGTCCACCTTGTTAATTATCACTTGTGAATGTAATAAAGAATGACAGGAGACCTTACTCTGATGGAAACTAATTAAATCTTACATAACGGCAATTTCCAGCCACCTTCACTTGTTCAAGTTCTAGAAGCTTCCTGGCTATGAAGCCGAAAAACTACAGTACTCGGCTACTTTGCTCTTGAGATTGGGAAGAATTAGGCAGAATGGTCTGATTTGTATGAAAGATACTCCACGGAAGCTTTTTCATTCTACACCGCTTCTCAAAGGCTGTAACTTCAGGCTCGTAGTTGAATATGGAAGAGATCCACTTTTTTTTGATATTCGTTGTGTTGTTGCGGTGTTTTTATATTTGATGCAGTGCAATGTGGGGTTTTACCATACCCTATTATCCAGTTTTCAAAACTCGGGCTCTTTCCATTGATTTCGTGTATGAGCGGTTAACCTTAATACTCAGCACCAAACTGAACGTTTTCACTTAATCAGAGAGCTGTTCCACTGTCTTACTTTTGTTAGCAGTTAACAGTATGGTGAGCATGGTGGATATTAAAAATATTGGTGCCGAATATTGTAGCACCCTTCTTCCAGCCCTTATAAGTTTCTCTTGTGTGATTTTCTCCATCTGCATTAATTAGAACAGGGCACGGTATGGCACGCTGACATAGGTATTTTTCAAAACAGATAGAGCCGAATTGAAAAAAGAAAAAAATGTGACTGTCGTTGGGGAATAGCTGTCTTGCGGTAGCCGTCTGTGGCTGATGCAATGACGGCTATGTAAACTAAATACGAGTATCAAAATGAAATTGAAATCACAATAATTAAGGCAACAGTCTTAAGTATACCACCTGACAGATATTTAATGTATTACGAAAATGCCTTGGCACAGAGGAGCCCCTGCCGCGCTGCATTCCATCGATTTTTATTAAAAAACGAGCGTTATCTAAAGTACTAATGGTATAGCGCAACAGTTTGCATTCAATGAGCCAACTATTCAAAACATGGCTCTCGTGACCACTGCACTCCCTATTAACGACTTTGAGAAGGAAATCTGATACACGAAATATAACCTCGAATAAAGAAGAATTATGCTCTTCAAACCTCAATGCACTTTGTCTGTCCTTTGAGGAGCCTGAACAGGAAAAGAGAGCTATTCTTCCCGGGATACTGTCTATGCCATTGCAATCACTTTCACTATAAATACCTTTAATTTATCTCCAATGGTAGACAAAAGATATTTAATCAGAAATAATTAATCTCATAGTAAAATATTTATAAACTTAACTGAAGTTGCGTAAAGTATATTAAAGTGAATGCTTCTTCAGAATATTATTGTTGCAGGGCGCAGAAAATGAAGACGTCCGATAGGAAACAATTGCGGGTATGGCGCGCCGATACGATCACAATACCTACCGTTATCCACCTCCGCTCCTGATTGCTAATTACAAAGGACGCTCAAAGGCTTTGTGCTGGCACCGCAGCCCCGCCGATAGCGCTGCTCGAGCCGCGGAGCCCAATTAACCGGTGCTCCCACCCCTTGCGCAACTACTGCGTCCGTACAAAGAAGTGCGCGGTTTTCTCCCGTATAGGGCCCTCACAAAACAAACGATGGCCAGCAAAGAAATTTCTTAAACATCCATTTGTAATGAAATAATTTTTTTTTCTTAATTCGTTTAATTGTGTGCATAGAGATTAATAAGCCATTGGAGATTATTGTATTAAATATTAATTTATACAAAATGACTGCTGATTTCAGTTACAAACTTCATTCATATAATGTGATTATATTCCTATTACTATGCTTTTAGATCTCCTGTTAATATGTTATTAGAATCCTATTACTAATCCTTTGTGAACTCGCTTTAAACCCCTTGCGTTAGACAATTCACGGCCGACACATTTATTTACATTAGAAACTAGAATTAGATTAAGTTTGAAGATTCCAAAGGCGATCTGGTCTAAGAAAAGTCCGCAACAAACAGAGTAGGATTTTTGAGAGGGTCGCAAGAAGTGCACACTGTCATGTCGTCATTCGATAAACAACTGATCACGTGACAAACGAGGTCGGGTTACTATTGATATGTGAGAGCCCCAGCCTAAGTCCATTCGTGGGATCCACGAGGGCACTTAGGGGACCTTAAGCCTGGTCACCAAATGGATTCACTGAAGCGATTTAAGGGCTCGGCGGCCTCCTAATTCGGTAAAATGGTAGTAAGTAGCGGACCGAGCAGAGACTCACTCCGCTACAAGGTGCATTAGTTCCTCGTTCATAAATATGTATGTAGTACAATATTTTGGGTAACTCAAATTATTTCTAAAACGTTATTTATCTAAACAAGTGGTTTTATTTGCCGGTATTGTTCGCTAATTATCAATTCCTCGTTTCTTGTTTTCGTCCGGAGCGGCGAGAGTGGAAACTGAATGTTGGAGGCGCGCGAATCCCCGACTCGACACAAACAGCGCCTGAATGACTTCGCAATTATTGCGCCGGCTGCCGAACAATTTGAAGGCGATTCTCGCTCTCTTAACTCCTCTTCTGTTTCTCTTCAATTAGCTTACAAATTAGGCGACAAATGTTATTGATGCTTATGAAAAGATAACCGAACAACGGGCGCCAGTTACGCTTGCTAATGCTTTGTCACTTTCGCCAGATGACGTGAACCGTTTAGTATTTTAGCGACTTCAGAATGGCTATAAAAACTTTAATACTAATTAAGAAAAAAATTAAATAAATGACAGCAACAGGATCAGACATTGTGGGAGCGAAATATGAGTTTGTATATTTGATTTTCTTTGTTGAAAATTTTTTTTCAAATTGCTAGTGTAGCCAGAAGAAAGCTACTTGGACGTCTTACGCTGCGTTTGACGGGTGACCTGCAAAGCGGTCCGATGACCTTGTTACGGAACAATATAGGATGCTGTAGGTAGTCCGCTTCCGTCGCTTGTTATCGTAAATCTATGTCTAGCGATAGACGTCCCATGGCTGAAATGATAATGATGATGGAAGATATACATTGAAAAGTAAATATACATGAGTGTGTGTTTCACAACCCTGCTAGCTTAAACGTAATGCAGTTGGAAATGAGAGGCGGTCAAATCTAAGACGAACGACAAAATTTTTTTTAAATATAATCGCAGTACCGTAAGCCAACCTTCTAGAAGTATTTTGTTAAGACCTAATATATAAGGTAGAATAAACGGAAGAGATAATATCTTCAGGTAGTCTGTGGAGGCGCGCGGGCGGCTGGCGCGGCGCCAGCTGCCGCAAGCGATGCCGCGCTTTATATTAAACCAATAAGAAAGCAGACCTGCCGCGAACGAGGGGATCGATTTTAAATCCATTGTAAGTAAGTCGCCGGGGAATAGAATTGAACCGATGGGCTGACGATACAAATGGCCCCGGAGACGAACGGCGAGATTATCTCTATGCATATTGCTCATTTGTTCATTTATTTATTTACCTTCTATAAAGTTTGGCTTCTCCGGCTTTCTACTCTTGAGGTATACGGCATGTTCAAAAAGTATCACGAAGTTTTGCTTGCAGTTTTCTTCGATTGCAGGGGCGGAGTGCATCATGAGTTCTTGCCACAGGGTAGAACGGTTAATAAGGAATATTACCTGCAAGTTATGTGCAATTTATGCGAAGCAGTCCGCCAGAAATTGTGGAAAAACAAAAATTGGCTTTTGAACCACGATAACGCCCCTGCTGACACATCGCTGCTTGTACGCGACTTATTGGCCAAAAACAACACACTAATTATACCGCAGCCACCATATTCCTCAGATCTGGCCCCCTGTAACTTTTTCTTGTTCCAGAAACTGAAGAGGCTCATGAAAGGACGAAGATGAAGGAGGAGCTCAACAAGGTACAAAAAACACTTAATGATAATTAAAAGAAAATAATTTCAGAATATTTAGATATCATTCTACAAGTCGGGCTCTTCCCTGCCCAGAAGTAAACAATTTTCTAAATATTGCCAGGATGAATGCTAATATACTTATACTTGGCGGAAGAGATAGTGGGGTGTTATAACACCTATAATTTCAATATAGTAAGCTTTGACATTCTTATTACGATGAATTAAAATCAACTTTTGATCAGTAACAAAAGTGACGTGCTCTCGCCGATGGCTTTGTATACGGCGCGTAGTCTCGGCGGAGTTCTGTTATTATTTTAGATGTAACAAATAACGTTCAAGCACGTGAGGTACGTTCTAGCGACACAAAGCCGAGGCGCCGTCAAATCGCGCCAGAGCGAAGTAATGAAGCGAAATACCTCATAAGCTAATTACGGTCGCGAGCCGCCTCCGCGAATTAAATTACGCGCACCTTCTCGGTGATTTTCCGAGCGAACGCTAAACGATAATTTACTTTTAAAATGTAATGAACTGTGCGTCTACGTGTTAGTGCTACAAGTGTAGGCGCGTTGCTACGCAATACACGTCAGATAATATTCGGTATAAAATAGTTTCGAGTTCAATTTCAAATTTAAAACTCATCGACTATGCTACGACCGCTTGTAAGTATAGATATTTGTGTCTCATGAATAAAACGGCGGCGTGGCAACGCGCGGATACATCGGAAGCGTACGAAACGCTTAGGTATTTATGGGCCGTAAAGCTGACACATTCGCGAGCATCCAATCCGTTGGCATTGGTTCACTCTAAATGCGTTTATATGTGTGAAACGCTTTCACAATCTTTTATCCGCACTCTGTCCAATTCTAAATACGAACAAAACTGTTTAAACGACCGGACGGATGTTATTTTAAAATACTTTTAAACAAAGCTTTATGTTTATACTTCGATGTTATCAACTGTTACGTACGTACACGTTATGGAATCTGCTTGCGTAGCAACAAGGTGCCGTGCAACCCGATCCACGAACACGCGGCGCGGGAACGCAACGCGCTACCTGCTGATGCACCGTAGTACGTACCAAAAGCCTCGTTATAAGAAATAGTTAATAAACAAATCATTCCATTTTCACGCTTCCGAGTGGACAATTAGATTAGTTGGCACAATTTTAATTTTAATTTTAATTCATTTACAATAAATTATTGTGTCAATTTTTTAGAAGCTCCGGCTTGAAGTGATCAATTAATAACAATTTGAAATGTTTGTATGATAAAAGACGATGAGTTTAAATGTGTTTGCAACACGCCATGTACACGTTTGAGAGGGTAGTACGAGTACGTGCACTTTTGCTTTACATTTACTGTATGTAAGTACACAAACCAACTACACTTACTTAGTGCAATACCC
>DWIC01000584.1:0-11130 GCA_018248135.1 Battus belus
GTTGGGAAGGTCGTGTAATAGTAGGTCTGTGGTATTCACACGGCGGCCACTTCTTCTGTGCACCATTGTAGCCTGCTCACTGCTATTTCAATTTACCAATGGCTGGCCTATTAATGTTCATATTCCTGATTCGAGTCGATCGAGAAATCCAAGGTCTAGCCTACCTTGCTATGCTGCATGCTTGCCTATGAAGCCCAAAATGAGAGACCAGGTTTGAGTGCTGTTTTGAGTAAGTCATGGTTTACTTTGGTAACATATATTGGTGGATTTTTTTTAGGCATCGAGATAGATATTGGATATGTTTCGTAGTAATACAAATATTTTTTGATTAAATATGAGATTTAATGATTGATCTCATTTTTGTTTGACTGTTTGCCCCAGTACGTGTCAACAAGTTCAAGTATCAAGCCTTCAACTGATATAAGGGTTGGCATCGTTTGCATACTTTAAAATATTTTTGTTCGATAGATATACACATTCAAATCGTAATTTTTTTTTAACAAATCGTCAATGTAAACAGTCTGTGAGGAAGTAACCGCCAGCTCGTAATGCTGATCTTTTTAAAAAATATTGAACAATGTTTGATGTATATATTATAATGTCAACCTTGTTGTAGAGTTAACCGACCGAGTTCCACAAATTTCGATCTAATGTCGTTATCTAACTAAAATCTAATATACAAATAAACAATAACTCTCAGCTCATGGTTTTGTTTTTGTTTTCGAGTTATTTTGTTTAAATATCGTTGTGTTGTAATAGAGTGACATACATTCACAAAGTTGCCAAACTACAAAGCCTTTACGGCACAAAGCGGTTTAAATAATGCGTCTGGTTTGTACCTAATATGATCGGTGCGGTTCACAAATAGGCAGGCGGCCACTTTCGATTTTACTTCTGATGTCATCGGGCGACGCGTGGGTGTCGACTAACTGTGTGCCGAACGAATCTAATTAACTTGTCTAACACTATTGGTCCTACCGAATGTGCACACTCGGTAGAAACTTGATGAACAGGTTCAGCCGATGCTGTGATAAGAGACGAGAACACTCAGATTGTAAGTTAAACAAATGAATAGTGACATCGGAATTTCGTCCTTAAGGCCATTCTCCAAGGTTGTGTATTTGTCATTCATAGATATTGTGTAAGTCACGAATGATACAAGAGACAAATTTGACAGAAAGTAGAATATGAATAAAATCAAAAAGCTATCGAAGTTCAACTTTCCTTTTTTCGCCTGTCATTTTGCCTATGAACATCGTGTTCAATCATCATTTTGTTTGAACTTAAACAACAAATAGCACTTTGTTACCTTACACACGCTTGTTTTAATTAACACTCGCTTTAATGTAAATTTAAATTAGAAAATATGGACGTTAGAATGATATAATTAATCTAAAGGTGGATCGGAAATATCGCTTTTTTAAGTTAAATTTGCAACGTTATAACGTCGTACAGCCGAAGAGTGGAGCAACCTGCCGATCTCATTGTTTTCAGTCCATTATAACTTGGGAGCCTTCAAGACAAAAGTGAATAGGTTTTTTCTTGACAACCATGTACCAACGTAGACTTCGTCATGGCGAAACAGGCGAAACAGAGGTCAAATGTCTCTTCGGTGAATATATTGTTGATTAGAAATAAAAACTTGTCATTAGTGTGTGTAGTCGTGTGAATTTAACTTCAGAGAGCGACACTACTTTCCGGTCCACTTAATATTTATTAGTTTAATTACTAATCTACAATATTTACATTTTGCGATTCGTATTAACTTTAGACGATAAACGTTAACATAAGCGCAACATAATCTTACTGGCTAGTTCCGCATCTATATAATACAAATTATAAAAAAAACAATAATATAATAACGCAATTAAACTAAATCTATACAATTATTTCAAAGATTTTCAAAGATGACGTAATAGATGTCATCTTATGATCCTGTACTGAGCGGAAATATCTAATAACTATTTTTAGGGGGTTATTTATGAACATACGTAATATCTACTGTCAGGGCGGGTCATTAAAAATAATAGGAAACGATGAAATAAGTATTTGTTACCTACTTCATTGTATAAACGCTTATAACCGTTTTAGGAAAGCCGGTCGAGACTTTGTAATTGAATGCCGTGTATGATAAATTGATACGGCTTAGTGTGTGTGCGTCGATCAGACACGGCTGCCGGAGAGAGTGGACTGTGTGGACATTTTTTGTTACCGATGGTTTGTTTTTACGACCAATATTTGTGTTAAGGCATTTGTTCAGGTAGCACTGCAGGAAACATATCTTTTTAAAGTAACTTAGATTGTGGGATACCATAGGAGCATTGCCTCGGGTCTATACTCTATTTAGAATACTGAATTGTGCCCGGCTCTTGGATCAGTGAAGTAGACGCCAATGCATAGCATTCTCTTATGATGATTCTGACTTTTGACATAGGCAAAGGCTGTAAGAGCTTATCCTGAATATCTTCACAGTAACCCAGCACCTAGTGGACTTTCTCAAGGACCTTGCCTCGGAGCTGTATTTTGTTGAGATTACCGGATTGTGTTTGCCAAGCTCTAAAGTCCTTGAGGCAGGCTTGAGTTAGGGGCGTAATAACCTGACCCCAGCCCTAATCCACTTTTTTTGGTATAATGAGATTTATTTTGTATAGATACCCTGTCATCAGAGAAAAGGATAAGAGGTATGGGATTCCTGCTCATTAAAAATACTCTGTGGATGTCCTTCGTACCTTTGGATACGGAAATCGTAATTAACCCTCAGTAATGTGCCAAGAAACATCCCGATGATATACTCAACCTCCCCCTTAAGTTCTCTACTCGTTGCAGCCTTCCTCTGGTTCGCATTGACTGTAAGATGGCCTCCACCCTAACAACAAGCAAGGGAAACCTTAGCCTTGTTCTATTGAACCGAGACTTAAGGGTTCATATAGAGAAAGAGGATGTTAAATGTCCTGAGGGGATCGACTTTGATGTTTACCCTAATTTTTATTACTAAAATTTTGTTTATTTATAAATTGCAATTATGATGTATGCAATAAGTAATAATGTTTTTAAACAGAACACTTGCGTTTCTATTATTATAATATGGCATAGTTATCGTTATATTACCATGGGTATAGGCACTGGAATTTATAACTTCACAGACATAACAGTGTTGCTTTTTAATATATTTAACATGCCTGTACGCATAGAAATACGTAGGAGAAATAAGTGTATTCTTTCATTGCCCCTCTAAAATCTAAACCTGGCCTCCGTATTGTTTTTTAAGAGAGCTGTTAGCGTTACCGGCGCTAATATACCGTTACTAATATAATTTCGGTGTTCATAAACCCAACACTAACAATTTTCAGAGTTTTGAACTTTCCGATTTAAATTGACACATGTTAATAATATGGTTTTATATTAATAATTTTAGTCCATCATTTCAGTTCCAAGAAGTCCAATGTTTTTTTTTTTTATCCTTGCTATCTGAACCTTTGCCGCCTAATGGCACTGTCTTGTTATATTGGGTAATTTATTTTATTATCTCTTATCTGCGGGATGCGTTGATTTTCATTTTTTAATTACTTTCTTCCCCGATAATTCATACGCTGCCGTTCCTAGCCAGAGCTTCAAAAACTATTGCGTGCGAAGTCCACTGCTGTATATAGCCTTCCCTTATAGATTTCCAATAAGGCAGATTGGAAGCCCAAATCCAGCGTTTTCCAACGACCTTAACCGAGGTCACCTCTCTTATTACGAAAATTTAGTTTTTCTTCACTTGAAAGGAGATGTTACGTCACAAAGGCTTACCGTTTGCGTGGTCATCGACACGGGACAGTCCCGTTTAGCGCCTCCAATTACCGTGTAGGAGCGGTATGTGGCGGCCCAGCGCTGACTCACCTTTTGGCGTCTCGTTAGCCAAATTCATTTCCACTTAACGGCCTTCACTTAGGCGCTGGATGCGCTTTATTTGTTTACACAGAACGGCTAAATATTATTTTGAGAGTTTTTATACGCTGTAGATTGTGCAAATCAAAAGATTTTTTATTTTTTATTATTATCAACACATCATTAACATATTTAAAAGAGTACATAAATAGCTGGCGCGGCGCGATGTATATGTCGTGGAAAGAATTTTTTTTTTCGAAAATAGTTTGGTATAGACTGTACTATTTGTATCTCGCTGGATTTAACTTCATTAGGAAGGTTACTTTGTTTTCAGTTATTTTTAACATCTTTGAAAACGAATGTTTGTTGTGAAGAAATTCGATTTATTTTAAAATTTTACTTCTGAAATGAAAGAAATGCATAGCAATTGCAAATTTTTCGTAGTCTCAAAAAATTGTATCGTTTATAGACCTAATGCAGAAAGAGTGGCCCAAAATTGGTTAAGCGTTTTCAATGCAGCAAATTTTGGTTTTGAAAAATGAGTAATTACGACACAGCTGGAGTATTCTATACATAAGTAGCAAATAAAAATGTCTCAACAGTCTTCACTCATTTACTAGTCACCCAGCCTGTGTTTATACAACACAATGCGCGGGATTCTTTGGAGTGTTGCTATTATGTCATGTCAAGCTATCAGCCTTCGAGCATTGTAATGAAGCGTTAGCGGAAATAGCAAAGGTAATAAATATAAAAGCATTGGTTATAAATTATAACACAGCCAACCAAACATTGTGAAATTTTTTACATTTCTTTATTTTTTATATTGTAAATCGACCCGCCAGTATTTCGTGGCAGTAAAGTTTAAGCTGTCTCCTTATTACCTACATGAATTATATATTGAAAAACCTTGAAACGTATATATATTCAAATACATAAATGAGTAAATGCCCATAAACACAACATTTTAATAGCTCTTCGTGAAATTTTTACTAAAGTACTGTTAGTAAAGTTACTAAAGTTAGTTAGTTAGTTTGTTAGTTAGTAAAGTACAGTTAGTACTTTACAAAACTACTTTTTGTAAAGTACTAACTGTACCCTCTGCGCGTTGCTACGCCAACAACTAAAATAAATTAAAAAAAAACATTACGCAAATATTCCATTAATTTCGAGTTATTTTATTGATTTTGTTTAATCAATATATGTAATTCATTGGAATGATAGTGGCGCCTATTGTCGAAAATTGATCATACCAACATGGAAACTCGTGGGCTCATGAACAACAACTTTGTTATAGATCATCACAAGATCGATTGCATAGTTTACGAGTCTACATACAGACGAGGTCATACAGACAAACATTCGTTTTTATTCATATAGATAAACATTTGTTGATTTTGTTCACCGTTCAAACCACACGCCTAGAGTAACGCCAAGTAAAATTAAACTATAAATTACCCGTTCGCTTTGTGGTGTACGTGATGCAATGTGGTTTCTTCGTTTCCGTACAACGTTTGTTTTGTCATTCCCATGCGCACCAAAATGCGTGTGTTAATGCATGTTAAAAGCACTGATTAATAATTGTTAAATATGTAATGATTAGTTTAACTAATTATAATTCTTTTACATGTAATTCTTATTATACATTTGTAACCGAAGCGCGCCAGAAAAGCAATGCCCTATTTCACTAACTTATGGCAGGATCAAATTTTGTATGGCTCAGATGTGGTGTTATGCAGGATTTCCTATTACGATGGTTACGTACGATGTTGGTGCGGTCTCCTTACCCTGGCGTCGCTCTTTCCAGATGTAGCAAGTCATGTTCACAATGACGTTTAAAAAAGTGAAAAAAGAGTTGTGTAAAAATTCATTATTAAAGTTTAATTAATAATTAGGTTATGTTAGGTTTATCATTTTACTTAGATTCCACGAAATCGTTGACCGTAATGCTTAAAAGTTATTGTTAAAAAAATATTTTTGTAGTTTCGATTTACGTTTATAATTTTAGAAGAGTTTTGGTTTCATATTTTACTCTTTTTTGTTATATTGGTGTAAGAAAATAAATTTGAAAATTTACGTCTTTGTTTTCATTATACACAGAGTAAAGGTACTAAATTCTAAAGTTTTTGACATAAAACTTGTAGGATGTTTACTTGCAATGTAATACAAGAAAGTTTTATAAGGGGTTAATTTGATATACCATTCACAAAAGAGAAGAAATAAACTCCGTCAGCCAAACTTTCTTTAGCACTGTGTTGTTATAGACCGGTTTACATATGATTTAATTAGGGCATAATACAACTCATCGAATAGCAAACGGTCCTACTTCTATGGGCACCTTTAGTTCGGAATGGCAAACGCCCAAACGCCAGCTCAAACGAGGTCTTTTGAGAGCACAAAGGCTCAATCAGTAAGTGAGTATGTATGAGGTCGTTGGCGTCCTAATACGATGTGATAGTGAACGTAAAGGCCGGATCTAAGATTTCAAATGGAGCCCTTCACCGTACTCTCTGTATAGAGGATGGGGGAAGCGTTTGTTCATCACGAAATAATTTTTGTATTAGTTCTAAAAGTTGGCTGAGTGGACCTTCTGTGATCTATGTGATACTCGACTGGGGTCTACTTTGGCTTGACAATAAACGGGTATCCACAAAAAATAATCTGCTTTCGATAGTGAAGAATAATAATAATATGTTGGTTTGTTAACCTAGTTACTTATTGTAAATTATTGTTTCGTGACTGGAACAAAGGCGCATATCGTGAAAATGTAGCTGTAGGGGTGTCACTGGAACCAGGTCAATTCCTAGTGTTCTATGAGCCGTCTGTGTCTTGGAACAGTGACAATACAATCCTTACTATGTTATTAAGTTTTTGTAGTAAAATAGTTTAGTATGGTCTTGTATAATTGTATGTAGTCGCTCTATCTTGACTACAATGTCAGCTCCCTTAGCGGAGGGTTTTGCAAGGCTCTCGCGCTCGTGGGAGGGCCGTGGGTGGCGCGCGGTTCCGTCAGCTGATGTCATCGTCGCGCCGCTGCCTCCTGCCGCGGTTTTACCTCGCTTCGTATTCAAACGAGGACCTCATTGATCTGATTGAAATATAATTGGTGATCTTAATATAATAGGTATGAGTAGCGATTCATAGACAATCTAGACCCCACTGTTCTTTCTTAGAAGTAACTAGTCTCCAAAGTGTAACAATTTTAATACTTAAAGCCAAAACCCCCCAATCAGGTAAAAAGGTAGTATGTAGCGGAGCGGCCCTTGCCGAGCCTTCTTTGCGACCTCTGGAGCTTTGCTATCTTGAAACAGGTCTAAGCTTAGGCGCACTTTGCTCCTTGCCAAATAGAACCAGCAGAATCTGCAAATGCAACTTGAACTTGAATGCAGCAGCAATTTTATTCACTTTACAGGTGTAAAAAAATAAACGACATTTTTAATATATTTTACTGGTTTTACTTTCTTTTTACGCTAAGGCATTTTAGTTCTCCTCTGTCGTCTGCGCTAACAGATATCCACCATATAAATCCTACCCAATGTTTCAAATCAACGTGTACAAAAAAATGAATATACAAATGTATTTTCTTTAAATATTAATAATAGGTTTAACGATTGAATGGTTTGTAAAATGTCAATAAAAAAGATTTTATAACAAATGTCATTGTGATTCGTAATAATGATATAGTTATAAATACTACGTTTGTTGTGGATATTAGCGCAGAATAACATTTAAGTCCGACGTAGGTCGTCCACTGATGAATCACGAATTCCAAACGCTTATTGATTATGCTGACGCGTTTGTTTGTATATCTCTACATTATATCAGATACGATTATAAACAGGATGTTTAAAAAAGAACTAACTGGTTGTGTAAATTTAATGTGAAATTTAACGTAAAATTACATCGATAAGACGATAATGTTATTGAATTCTATAAAAATTTTTATGTTTAGAAAACTTAAATTTAGATTCCATTTATTGTCTCGTATACATCGTGAGCAATGGAGAGCATATATATCTCTCTCTCGAAGCTTTGTTGGGAGATCGAACCTGAAATGAGATCCGCGGAAAAAGTAAGATTATCGACGTAACTTGAAGATTTGCTCGTCTGAAGTGGTGGATGGCCGTTGGGGCCGAAACATTCTCAAGTGGCGAACGTGAGCCGATAGATACAGCGTAGGTAGACCCCCCTACCACTATGAAGTCCCAGAATGTATCGTAAGATCGGTTAACTTTGCGATCTTTTTGGAAGATTTATTCCTTGCAGTGGGCGTATATCAGACATGATGATGATCTCTTAAAGACAATACCATACCGATTCACAATACCGTTTTAGAATCTTGTGATATGAAAAATATTTATGCGCAATATTTCATGGGTTACTGGTTAGCACGCTATTCTTATCCTAACTGATACAACGCTATCCTTGTGACGTCTGATGTTTATCAGCAAACGGGAGACCTTGCGACCCCCGATCTCTGCGGCGTTGTCAATTCACCATTGTTATGCAGCGCGGAGTATGGCTTAAACTTAATAATAATTACCTTTAATTCACCAATAAATTAATAAACGAAGTAATTTCATGTTGTTGTCAACGGGGGCAACAAAAAAGGTTAGTGAGTGTTAGAGACAAGAGCTCGTCATCCGCAGCCGGTGACCCTAATCGAAGGAAGTAGTGCCACGTATTTCAGCAACTACTGTAATAGGTCCTGGAATGCAGATTTAGGGGAGATTTGGTCTATACATATTTCGATCAAAGGTAAATTAATCCTGAACCATTTATAAATTGGCAACAATGTGTTATTACATAGAGTGCTGTAAATGTATATAGGTTTTAAAATATATCTTATATTTAAAAAAGAAAGAATGACTCATATTGATTATTCAAAATCAATTTCATTAATGAGCAGCTTTGGGCGCTACCCTAACTTATACACTCAGACAATAATCACGCCAATGACACTTCGGTAGTATGGTAAAGCGTTCGCGTAGTTTTGACAGCAGTTGTACAAAAATCGCAGGGTTTAAGCATGTATAATTTGAGTGAAACCTTTACGTTGCCTCAGCGGAAGAGTACGTTGTTTTAAACCCGAGAAAAAAAAAGTGTCTGATATACAGATTTTCTTCGGAACAGTATATAAAAGAGGTCTCGGGACAATTTTTTTAGTAAACCACTTTTAATACTTATCTGGTTCCGTTGGTTTCTTTTTACAGCAAATCAGTAATATATGGAGCATACAAGTTTTTACAAGTAACAGTAACAGTAGCGTAGCCGAGCTTGTCAAAATATTATCTGTCACATGGTGAATTCAAACTAACACATAATGCTTCATTATGGAAAGCAGAAATATATTAGTAGACTCCTGACATTCGAGCAGGACCTTCGCGAACTTCTGATATAAAAGATCAATGTCCCCAATTCAGATTTCTATATGAAATGTCGGGTCCAGGTGCGATTGGGGTCACGGTCGCGGAGTGTTGCGAAACGTAACGTTTCAGTTTCGGCCGGCGTCCGTGCTGTAAGTAAAAGTCGAGTAATTAAATGTTTTTATTAAAACACTTTGCTTTGAAAGGCGCCCGAGTTAATCAAATTAATAGTTTGACGAGGTAACATGAGCTGCGTTCGTGTGTTCGAAGACATGTGAGATGGATTAAGAATCATTACAGTGTTATTGGTATCACGAAGGTTAACGCTTTAAAAACTATTCTTTTCTTTCTGTTATATTATATCGTAATATAATTTCATAATGGTTAATCCTTTCATAATGAAACAGACAATTATGTAAGCATACACATATACATATATAAAATAGAACATATCTGTTTTGAAGAATTTTACTTTCCTGCTTTGGCATAGACACGATTTGTATGCACGTCTACATACAAACAAAAATAACTTTGATAAAATTAGACTAATAATGAAACCTATGGTAAAATGATCTTAATTATTTTTTAGATTCCATAAACTGTTTAAGGTTTTACAACTTACTTTCAAATTATCTTTAATTATCTTTATAATTTAAAAAGATCATTAAACAAAAAAAAACATTGCAATGTAAAAGATGTTACGAGTAATAATAAAGCTTGGAAACTGCTCAAACAAGTGTATTAAAGATTTTTTTGAAATTTATGACGAAATATCCCGTCCGAGTTTGTTGTGGGTTATCTCATATTGGAGAGCGTTTGGAACCCAAACTAAAATATGCATACACATACAAATATATGTATACGTAGTTTAATAAAATGTAGTCGCTGATGGCCCCGGGGGGTTTCATAGCGTCGTCGGAATTGAATTCGCGGAACTGCCTAGTCTGTGGAGTTACCAGTGGTACCAGATTGTAAAAGTGTGAGTGTAGAGTACAGTAAAAACGAGTGTGCGGCTCGGGTTGATTGCGAGGACTGATCGGCGATCGAAGATTGAATCCAGATCCTTCTAGATCGCCTTCGCTGACCACACTCTTGATCAATATATATGTCAAAGAATAGAAAATATAGCTTGAATAGTGCTTCATTGTAATATCAGCAGTTGTTCATTAATGTAACAGCTTTCGTTTGTAAAATCCATTTTCATATTAATAGTAAGGTTTAATGTTATACTCAATACACGTTTATAAAGTCACATTTGGACAGAACTAACGCAGTCGAACTTTAATAAATCAAAATACGGTTAATAAAATAGAGGTCGATGTAAATTGCTCTATATAGGGAAATGAATGGACGGCATACAATTACGCCGCAGTAGAATATGGTCCTTGGTCCTTTTATGGCGATTGCCGCGAAACGTGTACCGCGGTCCCATAAGCAGAGCTCAGCCGTGCCTCGCTCTAGCTGCCACTTCCCGACTATTATGCCAGTTACTGACAAACTTGATGCGTTAGTATCCTATTAATATAATTAACGTTGGCTTACATTTTCAGGCGATTTACGCTGTATAAAACCAATCATTGTATTATATCTCTTAACCTTATCAGTGAGCTTAATGACGTTAAATGAACTATGGAGATGGTACGGGATTTCTCTACGATATCGTGTCGGAAATAAGGAGATCCGTAGATAAACGAAAGTAATCGACATAGCCAAGTGGATTGGCAAGTTGAAATGGCAGTGGGCAGGCTAGCTAGTGCGCATGCGCAGCGTAGGAAGTCCACCCACAATATGGACTGATGACATTGTTAGGGTTGCCAGAAAACCTGTGTGTTCTGTGGACGTTCTATGTTTTTTTTTTTTTTTTTTTTAAGTTTTTGTGTGGGTTTGCCCCTGTCGG
>DWIC01000585.1:0-11177 GCA_018248135.1 Battus belus
TGTAGCGCTTTGTACATAGCCGCGAAATTCAAAAGACAAAAAGGCGGAAGGGAGATATTTGACAACCTATTATTAACCTTCGATATCATAAACCTTTTATCATCAAGTATATAAATTTTTGTGCCGTTTCGGTAAAAAATAGTCGGTTTTTCTATTAAATAAATACCCTGAAACGACTTTACTTTCCGGTCCCCCTTATACATTAATTTTAAAGGCTTATGCTAATTAATTATAAATTATTATTCACATGTTATACATTACATTTGACTTTATTGATATCTCTTATGGTTTTATTTTAGTGTTATATTTTGATAATCAACGCGTTTCCGGTCCTATTGTAAATCTTTACGGGAGCTTTATGTATAGCAGTCTATATATCTAGCAGTAGACATGCCACGGATAAGACGATGAGATTTAGATTTAGAGAGAATTATGTAGAGAAAATAAAGAATCCAGGACTTCTCTAGCATTTTGATATTTTGACAGTGTCTCACTAAGCCGTTCATAAATAGGCACATGGTACTTATTTTTTAGATTCCTTCTGCTATAGAGACCTATAACTAACTTCTGTTTGCGAAGCGGTGAAGTTAACAACTCTTTCGAACCTTTTCTTTTAAGGTCATTGCTGAGTATTACAAAAACAAACTGTTAATATTTACTTTATAACAAAATATTACTTAACAATAATAAGTAACAATACTATTTTCTATTGAAATCAGAACTATGTAAAAATAACAATGCGCGTTTTGTTTTATTTCATTCATTCACATCAGCCGATTGACGCTCACTGCAACGCATAGACTTCCGCTAAAGATCGCCATAACGACCAGCCATGCGCTGCTCGCATTCAGCTATTTCCCCCAGCTAGTCCCCATAGAGAGGGCCTATTTGCACCGTTTCTATCGGCTCATAGCGCCTCGCCCACCGACACTCCAGACAAGCAATTCTTCCAGCAATTTGTAGTTTGCATTTTCCGTCATTAATTCATGTCTGAAACATAATGATAATTAATTTCTGTTTTTAGTCTACAATGAACTTAAATTTAAACGAACAAAATTATTTTCGTTTTGTATAAAATTTAACTTCCACAAACATCCACATGCAGGAGAAGCACCTAAAGTTAGATTGGAAAACTTGAGTTGTTGCATGTTCTTGTGGGTGCTTAATTTAACACAATGTATGTATTTATTTCTTTAATTACTGTGCAACATGTTAACTAATTGCTTTTATTTAACTTAAGAAATTTAAGCCTGGAATATGTATAGTCGAAAAGCTATGTCGTTAAAGTAATATAAATAAGACCAAGAGGACTTAGTAATTTATAGCAGCCATATAATGTTTTACGAGTAAATTAAAAGAAATTTTCAGTTAATAATATTCTTGCACCAGAGATAATCTCACTGTTGGGCATAGGCGTTTTTCGATGATATTGGCAAGATCGTTAGTCCACTTTTAGGTGGACCTAAAATGCTGCACTTGCCGGTCTTTAATTTTCAGAATTTGAAAGCACCAACGGCCACCTGACCAGTCTGCTTCGCAATTTTTTTATTTATCATGAAAAATTTACAGCTAGCAGATATTTACACATTAACAATAGTAGCAGAAGACCATCACAAGTATTTACTTAAAGATATATATAGTATGTCAATTATTTCCTTTCGTCTACGAATCTCGGATCTTATCCTGGATTCGATCTCGTGAAGAAATCACAACCATAACTCTTTTCATTGCTCATTGATAGACTGTGCACACACATATACGGTGTGTTCAAAAAGTATCGCGAATTTTGTGTATTTTCGAAAATAATTTATTTATTCGTGAATATCTATTTTGTCCCCCTCAAAGTAATCCCTCTGGGATATTATACACTTGTGCCAACGTTTTTTCTAATCTTCGAAGCACTTCAAAAAATATTTCTTTTTGTATCTTGTTCAGCTCCTCCTTCCATGCCGTCAATTGTGGCGTAGCGTCGTCCTTTCATGAGCCTTTTCAGTTTCGAGAACAAGACAAAGTCACAGGGGGCCAGATCTGGGGAACACGGTGGCTGCGGTATCATTAGTGTGTTGTTTTTAGCCAAGAAGTCGCGTACAAGCAGCGATGTGTAAGCAGGGGCGTTATCGTGGTGCAAAAGTCAATTTTTGTTTTTCCACAAATTCGGGCGTTTTTGGGGGATTGCTTCGCGCAAATTGCGCATAACTTGCAGGTAATATTCCGTATTCACTGTTCTACCAATCGAAGCAAACTGTAAGCAAAACTTCGCGATACTTTTTGTACATACCGTATAACACCGAGAAAAATAATATACTATTGAGATTTGAAATCGTATAACGCGGGTTCGATTCCCGGGATACAATTAGTGTATTAATTTCAAGTATCCAGAGGATGCTCAGCAGCGTTCTCTGCGTACCATAATACCACACGATTGACAAACCGCCTACCAAACGTGTTAATTATGTTATATGGGATGAAACGTTGAAGTACGCGAAGCGCAGCCTATGATGTTCACCCAAAAGGCTGGACATCACCCTTATGTTGAATAAACTGTCCACAAAGTTCCCAACAGTGGGGTTATACCAACGAGGACAGTACATCAGTCCGGTTCCAGTTACGAACTGACTTAAAACGAGTGTCTCTCCAGCCGATCAAAAGATGTATACACGTGCTTGGGTAGTAGGGAAACTACTGGATGCAGGCTGCTTCCAACCAGTCTTAATGAAAATATGGGGGAGGTAGGCCTCCAGTGGGCTTACAACTCAAATGATGGTGATGAAGCATTGTTATTAATGATTCAAGTGACCACAATTCTTGTTCACTCGTACGTTCCACAAAGCAACATAAATTTAAATATTCCAAAATATTTCAAAACTTCTCGAATGGATTCACCTAAAAATAATCTGGCACATTAGGCTATTCTAATTTTAAAATTTAACTCGTAAGTAGGGCGGGAAACGAGTTTTAGTTTTCACAGATAACAAACACGAATATAATTACAATACACGCTAACAGTCATTATAGCGTCCTTTCATTCGCACATAAGCCCATGAAAGGGACAGATGATTTACAGGCGTCAACAATTGTAACTAAATTTTGGAACGTTTTTACGTAAATCTCTCTTACAACATTATTTACAATAAAATTACAAGATAAACACTGAACTTATTATATTATTATTAATAAACACATTTTTGGATATAAATATATAGAAATTACGTCAACGAAATAGTAATGTTCATTAAGCAAAAAAAAGTTGGCCTGCCATACAAAAGATGGCGAGTGTGAACAAAAAATATTGGCATGAAATAAACAGAAGGGCCTAAACCCCAAGGTAACGTAATACTAAGAACTAACATTAAGAAAATACTAAAAATTACATATATTTTTTTAAAGATTAGAAAAAAATTGCTTTATTCATGAATTCAAATATTTGTTAACATAATATACAAAGTTAAGGTGATCCATCTGTAGATTGTTCTCGAACTTTTTAACGGTTTGCCACTTAATTAAAATAAGAATTGCATTCAAAAGCAAAACTCATTTACGCATAGTTTTTCTTTTGTATAAAGTTCGTAATCATTTATGGATAATCAAAAAAATTATTATTTATTCCAATATTCATATCAGAAAGATACTTTACATTTTTGCTATGAAACCATGTAAAATCTTACGTATTTTCGTTGGAACTAACCGCCTTCATTACCTGTGTAAACGCACCATTACAACTAATAAATTAATTAGATAATTCGTTCATTAACTAGTAATAACTCTGACACCGTCAAATATATTTTAATTTGTTACATAATTTGTTTTAATTTGCTAACGGCTGTGGCCAATTTGACAGTGATTTATTTAGTCAAATCTATTTTTTGCTTATACATACCCCGTAGCTAGAAATAAATCAGAGATACAAAATAAGCCAAAACCGGGTTATAGTGCAGGAAATCGCATAATCCGGTAAATTATAAAAAAATCAGTAATAATTCCAAGTACGTAGTTAGAAAAAAAATCGCTATTTTCTTTATAGAATCAGATCATAGCAGTATGAACATGTCGTGCACAAGAGGTTATTCAGAAAAAAAAATTAAAAATTAATCGTAATCAAAATTAAGTAAACAGTAAATATCAAAATTATAAATTACGACCTAAACAGTGTTTTTTTAAGTTATTGCCTTCAAAAAACTTATATAGCAGTAATATTTCACGAGACAAACAATTTTAACTCCAGATTTCGGTTAGACGTTGATTTATGGGAAACACTTTATTATGTAAACATAGAACGTAAAAAGGTCAGATTGAATATAGGCAACAGTTTTATCGTGTCGATGCGTTTATTAAACTCGGATACTTACGGTTCAGAAGGTGCGTGCGCCCCGATGACGTCACCGGCTTCCAAAAATACACTCTCGCCTTGATGTGACCACGCGCCATCGGAGCCCTTGGCGCAGAAGTACAACTTCTTCGCAACAGGTACGGAAATCTCCACGTTTTCATTAAACTCTTCCTCGACAAAGAGACTCGCGCACGCCGCCGGCGACTCCGTCAACGACCACACGTCGTAACCGAGCCCGCTCACATTCAAACTGTAAACACATTTCAACTCGCTGCACGATATATTGTTAACGTCCACCGAAAATATCCATGGCTCGGACACTGCGCTCGTTTTATATAAAAATAACAATAAAAAGAAGCCACTAGTCCGTAACGAACGCGCTGCCGCCATGACAACTGCCGGTTGAATGAGAAGGCGCCGGCGGATCGGGGACGAGACGCTGCAATCATTTATATACATAGTGCTGCGACACGCGTGGGATCACTGTAACAATCGATTTTAATGTAATCGACTTTTTTTATTTATGTAATCGATGTAAAAAAATACTATTTTTATGTAATATAAATACATTTAAGGGCTGCTTTTATTTAACCCTAAACTATATAGCTAAGAACTATAGGTCCAAGTATGAAATAGACAAGCCTAACGCCAGCGATAATATTGTTAATTCCTCCTGGTTATTACAATTGATGATTGGTGACACCAATGTAATCACTAACTGGAGTAACTAGTCAGCTGCACGAAACTAGAATAAAAGTCTAGATTAGGATGAACATTGAGAAACTCTAGGATCTAACTTAAAATGATTGTATAACTTAATTCTTTAGCGTCAGATTATCAGAATCTTTCATTCTGTTTTTTTACTGTCCACGTTTCTTCGTCATGCAGCAAGATTGCCAAGTCCATTAATATAAATTTAACTTAATTTGCTAGTTTTTGTAAATTTGTTTTACAATATATCACGTCCATGTAGCGGTGTGTGACGTTAGAATCCAACCGCATAACATTTTCATCTTCATGGTTCCGAACAAATATAAGTTTAAAATCGATCATTAACAGAATATGATTTCAAGGTTTCATGACCATCTTTTATCAAGTATTTGATTTATGGTACTGAAAACATTAATTTCTAATTATTCTGTGATCAAGTAGTAACTATAACATCGGTCGATGGACGCGCACTGCGAGGCCGGGTCGTCCCTCAAGTCCAGCGTAAGTGGGCTTGTAGCCTATGATGCCAATAGTGTCAACGTTCTCTCGAGGTTGACAAATAGAACGTCGAATTAAAAGGTGGTGCATTTAAAAAAATATTTAACATTGATAAGTAAGAAGAAATGATATCAATCGGAATAAATGCAGTTAAGTTAAACCATTGCAAGACATTTGCCTTTCCAAAAAATCACCACAGTGACCGGTCTTGTGCTGTTCGCATGCAGCAACATCTCGCATCTATAACTATGTCCAACTAGTCGGAAGCCGACCACGCCGCGTCGTGGCCGCCACGTGATTAAAACTACAAAGTACGCCGCGGTTTGGCCCTTCACTTTTCGGTTGACAGCCCAAATTGGGGTTCTCTTTAGAGTTATTCCATTGAACGTCCGTCAAATAAACCTGAGAGCATGACGACTTTCTAAATGATTGGAAAATATTGTATTTTGAGCATGGTTACTGTAGGAAGTCTGAGAAAAGGGTCCTTTTTTATTCAAATTAACTATTACCTTCAACGAGTTTTACCGTTGCAGCTAATAATGATGTCGATTGAAATTGCAAGCTCCACAGAAAACATTTGTTTTACAAAACGCTTTACGTTTTTTATAGTTTTATAGTTGTCTTGGCAAGGGAGAAAAGGGATTAATAGTATTTTTTTGGAATTTAACTCCTTTCTTTAAATTACAAAATCAATTTTTCGGTTATTATATTCGACTATATCTTTCGGTAGGTATAAACAACTTGCATATTTCAACAATCATATAAAATTTTCTGACATGTCTATTGAGACGCTCATGTGAATAGTCAAAAATCAAAAACAAGCAATTTATTCGTAAAAATAGATTTAACGTTTATTAAATAATCGATTAAAACTGTTGATGGGACATCACTACGGAATATATTCGTGAAATGATAACATTAGTAGTTAATTACCGATTAGCGTGTACAATGTGGAGTTATAAATGTTTCTTGTAATCTATATAATCCAGTGAGAATTATAACCAAAATTTATAACAACCTTTAATCCGATTGCGTAATACGCACAAATAATTTAATCCTTGTACTTATTAAGGAAAATTTAATAATTTGTTCGTATGTTATATTACGAGACACTTATGTATGTTTGATAAATAAAAAATAAATTTTATACAAAAATTATTTTAATATTTATTTTTGGAATGCCCTTTTACGTTTTGGTATTGGTGCCTTTGAATAATTATATGGGAAAATGTTATACATAAATGGACACCAAGCTTGGACAATATGTTAAAAAGAAATCAATTGGAAGAATTAAAATGTATTTTATAAATATTCATCACTACGTGTTAAAACCGTTCACATTTATTACGTACTGGACCAAAATTGTATCACTTGATATGTCAGATGTGTCCAGCGCAGCTGTTGGCTTGGTCAAAACTTCTTAACGGCTATCTTATCTTTTCAGTCAACAGACGCCCACTACAAGACGGAGGCCTCCCTCCAAAAAAAAATGTCAAACTGATTTATTTGGTTTTTCAAATTGTTTACATAATTCTTGATATTCAGCTACAAAACTTAATATTTCCCCAATTATTGTTAATATAGATTAATTTCGGTAAGTATTGTCGAAATGAAAAAAAATAATTAGAAAAAAAAGTATAAAAAAGTGCAACAGCGTTGAGCGACGATAGAGGACAGTTTCGATCGTAGGGCGCTGGTTCCTCCTGTCTGTTCCCTCTATATATACGTGGTAGTTGTCTGAAACGGTGTCGAGGACATCAGTAAAGTTTGTAACGACATAAAATTTTTTTCATCCATTCACGAACCGTGATACAACAAACTACTTTCAAAAAATCGCATGTAAACGCATCTTTTGATTTATTTACAATTGTATATCATACTGCAGCAAACATAGGCCGCTGGTTTCTCGGGCACATCGATGAATCAAGATGTTTTATTTTTATCCTAAGAACCAGATGGATTTATTGCACATGTCGCTGCAGTTCCTAAAATTGGGGCCTTTGTTCTCGGCCCCCTTTCATCCAGAGCAGCCAGAATAAATGTCACTGAAGAAACTGTTTTTGGAGTAAAGTACCCTAAACCACATGACCTCTCCATACTGGATGCCATTATGAAATGTTTGTATTATCACAAGTACATAATTCTTTATGTACATGCGGCAATATTACCTACGACATGACCCATAAGTTAATGCCTCATTACACTTCGGGCTTTCTCAGCACGTCGTCTGTCGACAAGACCTTTGGAGCTGATCGGTACTCTTAAGAGCAGCACTGTCATCAGATCAGTTCTGACACACGCAAACATGTGCGTCATGCAAGTAAATCCACGTGTTATACATCGTCAATGATCGCTCAATTCTTCAAATGGTTATTAATTCATTACATTGACACCTTTAATATCCGACTTTATGCCTCCACCTAAAAAACGCTTATGCCAGGTACTTTCAAATGTCCCACCGTCCTGAGACACCTTTTCACCAACACTCAAAAACCTACCAGCCTCTCCATGACTGTAATGATCTATTCTCTATAGAAACATAACTGGATTTGTTCCAATTTCTTCTTCCAGCAGTAACACTTTCGAAGTGGTAATAACATTATTCATGCAATAGCAACAAACCAAGTTCAATCCTCGGGCACACTTGTGTTGCTAAGCGGTCAAGTGCCAGCCCAATGTCCATTGTGTGATGAAAAGCTTCAGTCGATCTTACAATCCTGTAACATAGTATGCAGCAAGCAGTTGCTCCTGCGAGTTGGTATATGGAGTTCTCAAGCATCTGAACCATACCCTGTTGAAGCTGTAGAAATGGCACTTGGACAGCAGTTAGACACCAGTCCAAAAAACATACCATATTGCTAAAAAGGTAAAGTGCTGAGTTTTGCCGAACATTGGTCTGTATTGTTCTAACAGTTAGGGATATTTTATTGTAAGTACCCCAAGTTATAAAGAATAAGTTTCTTTATATCTGGTTCTAGACTGCATATTATAATGAAATAAGAGATATAAATATATACGAGACTAATAAAGCTATAAAGGTGTAAATGCATACACAAAAACCATAGATTTTTTATGTGGTAATATAGTAAGAAATGCATTTTCAAAATTCGAATTACTACCTATTTAAATAAATTTTTATTTACAACCTGTCCCTGGAGATTTAGTATTTTAACATACTTCGAAGTGATCACTTCATACAGAGTGATTGCACATAGGTGTAAAACATTTAAAACAATAATTGAAAATGACTGAAATATGCTCCAATCAATCATCCTGTATATGATCTAGGTGGAAAATAAATTTTAACAAATTAAAATGACAGCATACAAACAAATTTTATTTATTATTAAAAATAATATTATGGTATGTTAGCAAGATAATCCTTGACATGTGCTGGTTCAAGTCTTCGGAAGCCACTGGCATCACAAATTCCCACCTCAATGTTATCTGCCGTCATCTGACCCTCAAAGCCTTCCTTGAGTGTCAAGATAGCAGTGTGAACTGCATCGTCCAGCTCCAGTTCTTCGGTGTATCTGAAATTATTAAAAATATGTTGTTGACAAATAACTTTGTTAAGGTCTTGAGAAGATGCTGGATGCAGAAGTTTCCAACCAGTCCTATTGGGAATATAAAAGGAAAGCCATTGTTATATGACAACAAGCATTGCGTTGAGTGGACCAACATGTAGCTCCACCCCTACATCCCATAATTAGAAAGCTTGCGCTGAACTTGCATACACCAAATCCCATCCCGAATCTTGAATTGAGATATTTGCAGAAATGCAAAGATGGCGATCTCTTTCCACCAGTGCACAGGCCCTGGTAAGCAAATTAGGGACCTGGGTACCGTATTGAATGGTGCTCTCTCTCTAAAACGGTAACATATCTAATAGTAGTATGTATTATTTTTAATTTGCATATAAACTGTGTTTATTTAGCTGTTATAGTTTTTGTATCACATATATTCAAATGTATGCAATGAACATGTTTCTTCTTTGTTGTACTGTCCAGCATGTTTCTTTTCAGAACAAATCTCTGTGGAATATTGCCGGAGGCGTTTCTTACATTCGGAATCATGATAACAAAATTACACACTACATTCATAAAATTCAAAATAGTATGTGTGTACATGTCTTAAATCATAAATACCTCTTCTCCAAGAATGTCTTTCCATTATTGAAGTTTTTCCCCATTGCAGTTGCCTTCCATGCAAAGTAAGCTCCGGACGGATCACACTGGAAGAGATAGGGCCTGCCCTCATCCCAGCCGCAGATCAGCAATGACACTCCAAATGGACGGACACCACTGTAAATATACAAATACAAAATATCTTTATTCACATAGGCATTTACATGCGCTTTTGAATCGTAAATTATTTTAACATTATGAGCTACCACCGGCTCATGACCGATCTGTCCAGACAAGCCCTAAAGAAACTTAAAGCTTTCTCTTTTTCAATTTAATTTGATACTTATATTTAACGTGTCTGTCACTATATCTAAATATATATAACTCAATGGTGACTGACTGACATAGTGATCTATCAATGCACAGCCCAGACCACTGGACAGACTGGGCTAAAATTTGACATCCAGATGACATAGGCATCCGCTAAGAAAGGATTTTGATTAATTCTACCCCTAAAGAGACAAAATAGGGGCTGAAATTTTGTCTGAAACTTTGTCAATTTTAAACGGATCAGGCTGAGACTTTGCATACATACAGCAACTATGACGTAGGCATCCCCCTTAGAAGATTTTGATAAATTCCACCCCTGAAGGTTTAAATTGGGGATGAAAAACTATACCTAATTAATAATAACACTTAATGCGAGAGAATCTGCATGCTATAGGTAGTACTATATAAGAATTTAAAATGATATATTTATAAATACATACTGAGGCACAACCCTTAAAGTATATAAATTATAAAAAATTTTTTCAAGAAATTACCAGGTTTTAAGTTAAAATTAGCCACATATTAAGGCTTTTTAAATGAAACACTTCTCTTAACTGTGAGTGACATTTCTGTTTACTCTGCATTGTACATTAACACAGGATATATAGACAAATTAAATATAATAAGCAAAAGATGATGAATGGAGGTCCATTCGATGGACTCGATTCCTCTCTCAAATGTAAACAGGGGCTTTAGGTTATGTAGCGCTCTGTGCAATGAAATTAGGCGTGACCCTGCTGCTATAACTATTAACTTTGCTGTCATAACACTCAATGCTTTTATGCCTGTAGCACATATGATGGTCCAAGACTATGCTCTTGGCTGTCTCAGGGAGCACCATGGCGCCTGTGTGCATTGCTCACCCTGCACTATAGGTTAAGCAAGACAAGACATATTTGTTCCGTTTGCTGGTGTGAACAAGTGTTCCAGACAACGGCAATGTTTTGAAGTCTCAACATTTTTTTCTCAACCTCTATTCAGTGAAAGTAATATTCCTATAGAATCTCAAATCTATGTAATTATAAATATAAAGATATTGAGTCACTACTTAAGTAGAAATCTCTTTTATGTCATTATAATAGGTTGTCAAATATCTCCCTTCCGCCATTTTGTCTTTTGAATTTCGCGGCTATGTACAAAGCGCTACAGAGCTCGTATCTGGCAATACTATACATAATTTGAAA